>OMNN01040837.1:0-21120 GCA_900302755.1 Chromis chromis
CCCATTTTGACCCTGCCACACATCTGCTACACAGATAGCCAAGCTTCGTCCCAAACCTGTCCCTTAAAGGGGAGACAGAGTTAAAACGGACCGAGCTTCTACTGTCAAATGTATTTGCACTAAGTCTTTAGCCAACATGCATCAGGCAATAAACAGACAGTCATGTCAACATGTTTGATCAAGACACTGAATCCCTCCCAATGTCATAATTAAATGAACTCCTAATAAAAATCACTCTCCACCCCTTTACCACACAAAGAAATTACTGAATTCCTGTCCATGAGGTCATTGCAAATACCAGCAGAGCAGACACTGATCCATAATGTATAGGGGTACAGGTAGTCATGGTGACAGAAATTCCCCAAAATAAGCAGATTAAGTTGATTATCTGTGCCCAGAAACATGTAAACAATACAACCGGATCAATACAAAGTATATTTCACTCTCAGGAGTGTGAACACCTATCATCCAGGGAACACCACTGCTTTACTCCTCTCACCGTGGATCCACTCTTTTGGATGTATTCTGGGAAAATACCAATCTATATTCTACTCTTCTTTCCGTTATATCGTCAATCTCCACATTAGCGGAATCGGTTGATTTAAGAGGGATGCATAAAACACTAATTTGGGTGTATCATTCGGTGTCATTATCTGCATTAGATTTTGGCATCAGGTATGAGAGCGTGACTGGAAAATATTAAAACTGTGCCACCCCCACAAAACTCTGCTAATGTGCAAACAATCACAGAGGATATTATGATTTAAGCTTGTTGATTCTTACACTCCGCTGAATATATCATTTAGAAGTAAAAATGGCTTACAGTCAGGGTGCCAGCAAGTTTTCTTTTGGATGGAGAGGTATGATTTTTATCAGGTAGAAATGAAAAAATGACATTTCCTGAGCATTATGGCTCTTTGGAAAAAAAACAAGACTGTAGGCGGATTTTAGTCATAGATATCGTCAGCTAAATGAGCTTTTAATTACAAAATTATAGGTGTATACCACTGCACCTGGTATTTTGACATTTGACAAGATGGTATCAATGCTGGCTAATTTCTTCCAGTGGCTAATTTATTTATGATTTACAAAGATTACACTGATTCTGGTTATGAAAGAGGTAGGAATATTTGTTACAGTAAAACCTAGGTTTTTATATATATATGTAGCTGTGATATCTCAGAGAAATAATAATGTTTGAATGAACTCTCTATCAGGGATCATAGAGTTCTGTTCCATTTAATCTAGTATAGCATTACTTTTCTAAAATGTTTACAGAGAGATTTAAGTAAGATGTTGAAAGTTTGTGCAAAGTATGGATATTTAGTTCTGTTTTAAAAGAGCACAACTGATGAGAAGAATGTTGTCTATACAGTTGCGAGTTGTGAACGTGTAAAGGGGCGAAAGGGGGAGGGAAGTCTTTTTTTGCCCCTGTGAAGATGGCAGCATTCTTGGGGGGGCATATGTGCCAGTGCTGACAAAGGTCTGGGTTATGTGTGTGTGTGTGCATCAGCGATGGGGGGGTGATACTGATCCCTCAGAAGGCTAAATTTACCCAAGAGTGATGGGGGCAGGTGGATTGAGCTGGGACAGAGGGGTAGGGGTGGTGGGGGTGGCTGGAAAGAACCAGACCTGGTTTCAGTTCAGGCAGAGATCGGGGGCAAACACACAACCCAAATCGGGGGTTTCTATTCAAAGCCAGCTGGTCTGGCTTTATTACATGCAGGACATTTATTTTAGGCGGTTTGTTGGTCTTTTTTTTGTTTTCTTTTTTTTTATCAACTATCTCTTTTGTTTTCCTCTCTTTTGAAGCATTTTTAACAGTTTGAGCTGGGCCTCAGCTGGTGCTGCAGGGTGTAACTTCCTGGGGAAGCAGAGAAAAAGGCACGGGTGAGTTTTCACGATACACCTATTCCCTTTCCTTTTTTCCCTCTTGTCTGAATCTCGTTCTCGTCAGTGGAAAACCTGTCTCCGTCAGGATTTCAAACCGCACTCTGCACAGCGGGTCATGACATGTTTAACAGATTAGGCCATAATTTTGATATTTGAACTGCTCAATTTAAACTGCTCTGAAATTTATTTGGAAGCACTGTTGCCTAATTGTTTCATTACAGCTTTGCAGAGTTTAGTGAATGATGTCTTTGTCATGTAGCCCAACACAGAAATGACTATACCAGTGTGAGCAAGGGCCAACAGATATACTTAACTGGTGTTTACTTTGAGTTTTTCCTGCTCTTGACAAAGTAGAAAGACACCAGAGAATCTCTAACGGCGCTGAAGGAGGAGTCAGGTCCCAGCTGTTGCCAATCACCTCTCTGGAGCACTTGGGGGAATCGCTGATTGAGGCTCCTGGAACCGTGTGTTTAGTTTTAAGACTCTACATTTTTATTTCTCTACGGCCAGACAAATGGTTTAAGTCACTAAAGTGAAACTTTATATCATGTTGTTTTTCTGTTTCTAATTCTTCACAGTCAGTTTAGGTTACCCGTACTTTTAAGGGTAATTGCTTAGAACACCACATTGCACAGTGTGGAATTATCAGTGAGAGAAAAGAGCATGGCCTTAACATGCTGTTTGCTTTAGAGATGACTCATTCCTTCAAGGTAGCTACCTAAGTGGCACATATACACTTATACAATATGTGTCATGCAGATTGGTGTTAAAGTGAGACATACAGGGCAAACTTTTGAAACAAATGAGAAACTTTTGCTATATTAAATGAACAGAGGATGGATTGTTTTTAATCAAACAGGTTGACAGGAGACATATGAAAAGGTCTCGGCTCCAGTGCGCTTGTTCCAAAACAACCAAATTGAATTTCATACCTAAGCAAAGGCTTTAAAAAATTTTTTTTTAATAAGTGATAAATTAATCTGTTGGAGATTTTCTTCTATTAACATTTGATTTAAGTTGCTATTTCTGAATTTGGGAATTTCTAGTTAATTTTATTTCAGATTTTATTCTAAATTCTGCTTCCACAACAACTCTGACAATGGAATATTAAAGTAGTTTATTCCACTCTCTCTGAGCAATCTGTAACAAAGTGACATAGAGGAGATGGACAGATTTTGAAAACGCTCAGATATACCGAACCTAGAGAAGTACACAAGCACCCATGTCCCTTATTTTATTCCAGGGGAGAGTTGCTGTCCGTACACTATTAACCTCAAAAAACAGAACTTTAGAAACTTTGACCCACTTTACAAGAACAGTTCAGCTCAACTCAGTTCTCACTTATTAAGTTTTCTGCCCCTGAATTCCATGGCTTTGATGGTCAGTGGAGTTAAGGAAACGCGTTGTTTTCTTTCTCCGTAGGGTGGTGAGCGCTCTTACGCGGTCGCCATTCTGCCTTTGAAACTCACCTCATCCTGTGATCCTTCCAACTCCACTATTAGTTTCATTGTCGCTTTCTGTATTTTCATGTATTATGAATAGCAAGGGGAATATTTTTGTTTATCCTCAGCAGTAATGTCTGGAATGTGAATATCAAATTTTATTCAAAGTTTTTGAATAGCCACACATTTAATGTCATTCATAGAACAAAAGCTGAAGTTTGCTCAAATGTAGATTTCTACAGAGATTTGTGGTTACTGCTTGTTTCAGCTTGTTTAGTGGAATGTAATTCAAAGCAGATATGTTTTTTTGAGTGTTCCACTGGTGTTTTTGTGTAAATTAACTGGAAGGTTAAGATACAGTGTAGAAGTAATTTGCTGATTTGTTGTTATTCTGTTGCGGCTGCTGACAGAAAGCATGGTAGTAGTTAGTTTCCATGGTTATTTGGTGGGCCCCACTGCTCCAGATGCTCTTGAGTTACTGAAACTCTGGTACTGTAGAAAGTGCATTTCATTTTTTAAACAAATTATAACTGAACCAAGACCAATTATACATATGGGAACAGTTTCAATTGCGATGGCATGGAAAGCACAAGTATCTCGGTTCGGTAATGGCTTACAGTAACAGCATAGTAATTTAGCTCTTATTTTTCCTTTTCATTCTCTTCTACACTTTATATTATTTAATTTTGGAAGATTTCCAGCAGTGGTCCGTCCTCCTGTATGAAAACTCTCTTTCCTTCTACCCCCCTGAGCACTGTCGAGGCCAGAAAACAGTATGACGCTCCACCGCCACGATACAGCGCTTATGCACCGGGGCCGCCTAAATCTACAAAACACGAGCGCTGGCGCTAGGCAGCTCTTTTGATCTGCAGCTAATCTTAGTTGCCTGCCTCCCCTCTGATCATGTCTGAATAAGAATGAGTCGGGGGTGATCCTGGAGGCACAAAGAGCTTTAGACGCTGCCGCTTGTCTGCCAAGCTCTACCATGTAACACGGGCCTGTGCCGATGGTCGCTAGGCCTCGCTATCACGCATCTGAGCTGGGGAATCCTCATTTAGACACACATTATATTCCACTCCGCTTGCTTTTCTTCACAGTGAGATGCTATCAGCTGCTTGTTGAGAGTGTGGGAGAAGTTGCACAGCTATGCTGAGTGATCTTTAATTGTCAGGAGAATTGGCTGAGGTCAACAGCTGCAGGAGGGACTTCTGCTGTGTAATGGTTACTGTGCGAATTTAAAACTGTGGGGACTGTAAGCTGTTGTGCTGCAACTTAATGTATTACAACTCATGAGTTAGGCCCCTGTCGAATAAAAACTTTATCAGTAAAATAGTATCCTAAAAAAATCATAAAGTAATAAAACTGTGAACTTGTAGTGGCAGTAGTGGCATTTTACACTGCTAGAAAACCTCCAAATGAAACAACCAAATACATTAACAGTACATTCCAAAACAATGTATATTAGTAATTTGGTCTGTCTGTCAGCAGGATATTTTTTGCCAGTTGCTTTCTAAATGTGCTCAAGTTTGAGAAATGATCATGGTCGTGGTTCAAAGAAACCAATGTTAAAAGTGAAATGGGGGAAAACAGCTCCCATGTCTCCCATGTGACATAACAGCACAATAATTCCATCTTAGCTCCTTTATCTGCAAGAGCTAATTTGCACATGTTCTCTGTCATTTCTCTCATGAAGATTATATATAAATGTGTAACTGTGATCCAAACTTAAACTGTAAATTTGGGTAATTTAACCCTGCATTTACTCCTTGACATGTTGATCGTGGAACTTGGTCAGATGTGGGATCTATTCCATTGCCGCATATTTAACACTAATCGTGTTTTTTTAAAACACAGCTTTTTGCACCACTTCAAGAAACACTGGTGGGCACCCCTTGAACTGGCACTGGCATCTCCCCTTTATGGGCACAATTAGAGAAAAGGGCAGTGAGAACAATGAAATAACTGTGCCTGTGTTGGAGCACTTCATAGGGAATTACTTTCCAACCGTTCAAAAGGAGGAAAAATCATTAGCAGAATGTGAGTTTCTCTTTTCCCCTCTCTTGAAGCAATCTATGGAAACAAAGAGAACTTTGAGCCCTTGATATACAGCTAGAAAGCGTGGCAATTACACTTGCTACAGCACAGAGAAGACACAGGAGGAGGAGCAGGGGAGGGGAAAAAAACAGTGCCAGGGATTAGAATAAAAAAAAAATAACTAAAATTATTTGTATGCAGACTAATGCTTTTTGCTGAAAAAATACTTTACTTAAAAGTTTAAATGATTCCTCTACACGTAACTGTCATAATGCTACCCACCAAATTAAATTAATGCAGGGTTTTAAAATAAAATGCTGGTTAAACATTGCATTGGGAATACCTCCAGTTAACCCATGTGCTAAACCACTTTATTCTGTGCTGAGAAGGGTGCAGACCTCCCCTGCAGGCAGCACACTTAATTGCAGTGTCTGTGTACAGAGGGTTTCTCATACAGCAGATGGCACATTGATGGCACCTGTCATGTATGCATTTATGAAATGTGAATGTGTGACATTACAGAATTCTGATTATAAATAAAATCAGTAAGCAGTCAATCTGCAGGTATCAAGCCTTGATAATCAAATATGTCAACAACTTAAGCTCCGTCTTCCAAATTTTAATTGGATGTTTGCGTGACTGAAATCGTTTAACATGACTCATTAAATTCAAGAGGCACCGCAGTCTAATGTTTGAATTAAAATATATAGAATATGTGTTTGTAAGTTGTAGGTGTCTGTATCTACAAGTGCGTACATGGGATAGTGCAACAAAGTGAAGAAGCAACAGGTCTGATCAACAGCTCGCCCGGCAGCACTGTGTGTCAGTGCAGTCACAGGACCATGGGGCTTTTCCTATGATGTAACTGGAGCATCAGGCAGAACAAAGAGAGAGCTTGTTGTTCGGCTTGTGCCTCATCCATAATGCAGAAAAGGTGTACTGACAGAATACTGTTGGTTAAACACAACACATGCAAATCACCTGTTTGACACTGCTTGGTGGCCGTAACAGTTTTAGAGTCCTTGTGACTTTGTTATTAGCGCATTTAAGCCTGTTTTTGTGCTGTAAAGGTGGTGAGCGACGCCAGCTAGATGGTGTTTATGGTCCAAACACAAAAGAAAAGTGTGTTACTGAAATCAAGGCTCTGTGTGGGTTCACTGAAACACTGAAACGTGGCACCAAATGTTAAATAGAATGAATTATTTTCATTTCGTGTTGCTTTTTTTTCTTACCTGCGAAAGAGATAATTAGTTGCCCAAAAATATAGCCTCTAAAATCACGTAGGTCCATTTAACATCAACGTGTTTCTGAAAACATACAGATTAAAAGAATCGACAGCACCGCGGTTAGTGTTGCTCAAGTCCAAGTCATCTGCAGCAACATTTTTACACGTACAGTATGTATGATTATCAAAATATTTTATATTTACATATAACACATTTTGCTGAAGCAATTACTTCAAGGCTCTAGTGTATATGATCCCAAGTTAAACACATCATTGCTTCATTGCTTTCTTTCAGAGGTACAATTATCAAAATAATTTTGCCAGAAAGCTGAATTTAGAAGGTAGAATTGCACCTTCATAATAAAAAAAGCTCATCTGAGTGTACAAATAAATACCTCTCTACAATTATGAATTTCTTTTCTTTCTTTCTTTATTTTTATTTTCTTTTTATAAATGAAGACATATGATTTGAATTAATTAAAATTGATTTACCCACCTTTGCTCCCCTAATTATATTGTACAGGGCTACAATTCCTGCGACTATAATTACTGATGATATTGCCCTCTGAGTTTCATTATAGACCTTATTAGTGGGGAGCTCCGAATCATGTATAATATAACGCTTTGGATGACTTACACAAAGACCAAACACGGATTGGCAGGGAAATGTCTCTCATCTCTCCTACAAAGTGTGAGGTGACATCTGAAGCAGGTATGTTTTTGCCTGAGAACAGAACCCAGATGTTCGGGGCTGAACAAGCCCTGTATAGAGAGAATATCATTTGTTGTGAACAAAGAATGAATATAATATGGTGAGGTTTAAGTGTAATAAAAAAGATAGATAGATAGATAGATAGATAGATAGATAGATAGATAGATAGATAGATAGATAGATAGATAGATAGATAGATAGATAGATAGATAGATAGATACTCTCAACACTACAATTTTAAGGGGAAAAATCAAACCTTTAGCCAGAATTTTCCAATTAATTATCTACACTCGGACTGCCTTTCAATATCTCTAACTGTAAGACATGCAAACATCTTCATGCACATATGCAAAAGTGAAATCTATAGATTCCCAGCTGAGTTCCTCAACTAAATTGGCCTGCAGGTTTTTCTGTGACTCCTGTGAAGGCTTTGGTCGTCACGTCATGTAGCATCAATCTCATGTCAAAACACCAATTGTCTCTCAAAGTCATTAGGGAGCAAACGCAAGGAGAATGACTGAAAGCGGTAAATACCAAATAAAGCTTGAAGCAACCTCAGACATATCCGACATACAACAAATACTCCATGTGTCTTGTAGTGCTTCTGTAATAGCTGGCTAATTCTCAGGAGCAGCGAGGCAGAGTGCTTGACAACATCATCTACTGTGACAGGCAGATTGTGTTTTCACGTGAGCATGATCGACAACAGATTGCACTGAGCCCGAGCTGTTCCTGTTTGCCCTGGAAATGTGTTTGTGTTTATCTTTTGCTTGAGAGAGGCATTCCTTTCTTTCTCCCTCTGTTACCAAAAACACACGATCACGCACACACATTTTCAGACGAGCTGCTCCGCATGTGTGTGTGTGTGTGTGTGACACATGCTGTGAAGTGACTGCCAGGAGAGGCTTAAGAAACAATCCAAGCAAGATCAATATCAGCAAACCGCACTTATGTGTTTGACTTAACATCCAGTCGCAGTTTCCCCTCTTCCGACTGATGCCAAAACGTCACAAAATTGCATTTACCCAAAAGCCTTAAAGTGTGTGCGTACACACTGTGACATATTTGAAATTACATAATTGTTTTGGCAAACAGCAAAACTGATTTTTCTCAGGCTTTGATGAGATTGTCACCCCGCATTTGAACACACTCACAGACATGCTCCTCCGAACACAAGTTCAGCATTGCACGTTCTAAGAGTAGTAGCAGGGAGGGACAGCGACAAATGGGTTGGGCTGGGAAAAGTTGCAGACAGCAGGAAACTAATAATTTGGTTCGTTCTGATTAATGAGAAAATTGTTTTTCTTAACACAACAGAAATGCCAAGACCTCCAGTATTTAACCGGCAACATGCTGAGCTTGTTTGCACACTTTTTGTTTAATGAACTCTAAATTTATCAGATTGAAACAGCATAATGTGACACACCTTGAACTGCACAATACAGAGTAATAATAATCTGGCTATAATGCTTTGAGCTGTTTCTACCATATTTAGATTTAGCCGCTGAACCTCGCTCAGCAGTCTCAAGAGCAAAATATACAGTAGGACCCCCCTGCTTTGCATTAAATGTATGAGCGTTGAATAAGGCTGTTAGTGTGCCTTCACCATAGGTTTATCCCCGTAGACAAGTCAGACAGTCGCTTATGAATATGCATGAGCCAGTGTTTGCCTCGTTTAATGATTTTTCACAATTCAAATGTATTCAATCCACTTCCTCCAATTTATTTCTCTTTATTTCATATGGCCATTAAACACACACACACACACACACACACACACACACACACACACACACGCATATATATAGATGCTATATAGATTTTAACATGGATCTTTCTCACTATGTGCAAGTATGTGCATACATACATGCAAACCACTCACTAATGTCTCCATATTTTACTTCTCCAAGGTGCCAACCAACGACGACCTCAAGCATTGAGAAAGGATCTCTCCTATGAACTGCTAACAGCCAACAAAGAAAGCTTTGAGAGCGAGTACGTGAGACAGAAGACGAAGGAACGCTGAACGTGGTACGTACGGTCAAATAGGCACCTATAGATGTCCATATGTCGGAGACAGATTTAATGCAAGTTCTGAAAATACGAAACTGTGTCCGTTGAAGGTGTGAAATCTGTGTACTCAATATTACATACATGCTCATTTGGAATGGTATTGATATCTGTCATGTTGCATTCATGAGCCCACTGTGTCTAACAGACTACATGTTATTGATTATCATGGAGGTCTGGGGACCAGAGGAAATGCTATTAAAGATTAAAGGGTCAGGTGATGTGAAGGTGGTATCCAGAGTCATCAGACACCAGTGGCTTCGGTTACAGGCTGTAATGTCCGCCCGCCGAGCAGATTAGCCAGCTTGATTTATTTATTAACTGATGTCCCGCCATTTCCTACTCTGACTGACTGACTGCATACATAGCTTATGCTTCACAGGTGAACTTCAAAGGAGGGGGAAAGATTAGGGAGCCGCTTGGTGTCCACTTACACCACACTCAGTGGGTAATGCTACATGTGTAGTACAGGGCTAAGCTCACTAGGAATGGCCTCAGTGTTTATCTGCATTTAGACAAACAGAAATATTAGTCTAGAAGATTATCTGCTGTATTTAAAACTCTTGACCATTCCCAAATATGAACTTTCAAACACCCATGTTGAGCAAAACCTACGATTTTCTTTTCACGAGGGTTGGATGATGAAAACTCAAGCGTGAGACCTGATTAGAGTATAACAGGCGTCATTCAGGACAGCTATTAGAAAATCTTCAAACTGATACAGCAGCCATATAATGTGAGCATAATAGAACTCTGGTATTACAAGGCCCTATCTGGGATACATCTCTTGCACAGAAAAAGCCACTGCACTGCCTGTCTGCGTCTTATCTGAAGTGGCAAACTTGCTGTTCTAATTGTTATCTTCACACTAATAGAGTGGATGTTTTGAAATCATTTGGCTGGATGGATAAAGGCTTGGTAATTCCCCAGTGCTTACTGTCTTGTGTCAGGGGCTTATCTGCGGGGAAGATAGCTGGGTCCTGGAGAATGATTGGCGGCGCGCAGGAGGTGGAAAGTGTAGCAGCGTCTCGAGAAAGGCGTTTACAGACATCCAAGGAACTGTTGGGAATTGAAGAACGGTATTATTGGGAGGGGGGTCGCAACGAGATGGGCCAACTTTTTAGTTTTTATTGCAGGAAGTGTCATAATGAATCTTTTAAAAAGTGGAATGAGATCATTTGTGCACATTTACCAGGAGGTTTTGCAGGAACAAGTGGATAAGTTGAAGGAAATAAACAGATTCTTGTGGCCAAGACTCACTAAACTTTTCGCCTACTTGCCATTTGATGTGGCAGGAATGAATCAACAAAACTTGAATGTGGCACAACAACAACAACAACAAAAAAACTTCCAAGTTTTCAGGCACAGATTTCTACAGGCTGCACGCGTAAACGTCGGTTCATTAGTTAAAGCACACATCTCCACCACCTCCTCCTCCCTCCCTCCACCACCATCCTCCTCCTCTAGTGGTCCTCTCTGAGCAGTTAATTGTGCGTCCACTCTATCGGGGCTGGCGCGATAATAAAGCATTAAGGAGCCATGCCTCGTTCATTAAAGTAGAGTTGGGAAATGTGAGACCGCCCCCTTTCAGGAGTCAAAAAGGAGAGAGGGAAAAAAATCGATTATTTCTCCGCGCACCGGGAGAGTAGTAGTAGAGGGGTGTTTTTTCTTTTTTAAAGGGGGGAAAGACTCGGATAGTGGCAAAAGAACAGGGGGGGGAAATATATATATAAAACATCAGTATCAAGCTTCCAGACGTCCACCACCTCCAACCTCGGACCGCAGCAGCTCCACCGAGTCCCTCGCCGCTCACCGGCACCTCGCAGACTCACGGAGAGAGAGAGAGAGACCAGGCGTTGCGTCCTCACCGCCTCCTGAGCAGATACTGTCCGATCAGAGAGAGAGAGAGAGAGAGAGAGAGAGAGAGAGAGAGAGAGAGAGGGAGGGAGAGAAAGAGGGAGAGAGAGAGAGAGCAAGAGAGAGAGAGAGTAGTTTTCTCTGACATTATAGAGACTCCTTCCACGTACTGTAGGTTACTTTTTTTTTCTTCCTCCCGGCGCCGTCCTCTGCGAAGTTGCGCTCCTGGATTTTAAGTGCGTCTCGGCGAACTCCGTCCACCATCAAGCAAGCAAGCTTTTCTTTTTTCCTCCTCCCAAAGCCTCCCCCCTGTCAAAACGGCTGGGGCACAAAAAAACAACCGGCGGAAAGGCTCCGTTTTTGTTATCTGTCGCTTCAACCCCACGGACAGAGATTTCAAATAAAGTAAGTACTCGCCACTCACACTCGCACAAACATCCACGACGCACGCCGCATCTCCTCTTTTTTTATTACTATTTTCTCGACCCTCCACAGGGAAACTTGAGGGTTCTTATATTTTGATGCGCGCTGAACGTCTCTCTCTTCCCCCCAACAAAGTAACACTTAACTGCGTGTATTGATTTGTTGTGACCCCCCTCTCGCTCCCTCTCCTTCGACTTATGGCGGTGACAAACTGTGTCACATAATTGCAGAGTGACACCAAATAGCTGTTTATGGTCCATTAGGAGAGTGGAGATGTGGCTCGTGTTTTTGAGGTGCTGGCTCGACCTTGTGCAGCTTTCTCGTGTCCACATGCAGGCGCACAGTCCTAAAGCTACAGTAAAAAAAAAGAAAAAGAAAAGCTGAACAGGCTGCCCTCCTTTAACATAATACATTATGTCCTCCTGTGCGCTATGGGATGGCACGTGAAAAGTTACTACTGTAAAATGTATGTGCTCAACCTACCAGATGTGTCATTTCATCCAACAGAGCTGCTTGGAAACTTTAAAACTCACTTAAAGACAAGAGGAGAAATAATTTTAAAAAATACATGAAGTTTGAAAGTTTCTAAATTTTGGATTTGTTTTTAAAAAAAGCAACACACAAGAGAAACCAGCTGCACGATATATAGTGTTTCTTTGTGTGTATATAGTTCTTTACATGTCATTTAAACTGAGGTGCACTGATGATCACAATTACCCCGTCATAATATACATTAAACCAGCTCAACCTGCTCTCATAATTATATTAGAAAAGACTATCTGATGTTTTAATCAATTTCCAAAAACTACAACACAGGAGGACACAGTTTAGGAGACTTATCTGACTGTTAATTCATACAGCACTGGGAAACCAGCGTTTTAGAGAAGCTTTTGGCGTGTTCAGGCTATAACTACAATTTCTTTCTCTGTGACTTTGTGACTGAGATTGACTGATCACGCTAACAGTGACTGTGATATATTTACAAGGTGAGTTTAGTCCAGTCTCGTGTTGCTCAGCTGAACCTGTTGCAGTAGAGAGGATTAATAATGACACCATAATTAACTTGTGGCAACTTTCACAGGTTGCAGCTTCAGAATTAAAATTGGATTATTTGTGTTGTGCTCAAAGGTGTGCGGATGTGAGGCCCACGGATGAAATGGGCAGATAAACGGATGGTGATGAAATTTAAAATCACCACGGCACACTTCTTGTTAATTTAGACCGATTGTGGCTGACTGAGCTGTGGGCATTTAACTCATGCTTGTAAAACTGTATATCTGTATTCACACTCTCATGAATTTGTCATTCAGTTAAACAGGCATTTTAACCAATGAAATAAATTTAATTTTTAAAGTTTAAAAAAATAGGCTAATAGTGTAGAGAAAGCTGCAGTTTATTAAAATGAATAAAATAAATACAGTATTCACTGAACATTTTGAGATTTACAAGAGCTATTAAATTTGAAGTACACACATGTGAACGAGATATATTCAAGGCACTTTGTAAAAGTATTATTCATTTAAGTGGTAAAGTGTTGCTGTCTATTCCAGCAGATCAGCCTGATCAGTGTCCCTGTGTGAAGCGCACTGCACACATTCAGTTATTTACTGCTTTACAGCTCCATTTTTATAGTTGGTTTAAAAAAAAAAAGAAAGAAACAAGATAACTTCCTATTTAACGTATATATAAAATGTTTTGAGCTACATTTCCCCCCTTAAGGAGGATGCAATGTCCTGTATATTGTCCCATTACCTATTATAATCTTTTTATGTTAATTGTTTATCCATAAAAATATGTGTATTAGCCTATAAAAAGATTTCACACATGGCCTTCCCTCTCCTGACCATCGTCAATGAAGTTGTTCTGTGTGGCCTGTCTGGCCTGTTGCTCTCTTGGGATTTAGCGATAGGTTAATCCGCTCAGAGGAAGGTGAGCACTCGCATGTGGACCCACGATTACACACAGAGGACTCTGTCAGCCAAGCTCTGTAATCTTAGAGACCCTTTACAAACACACACACACACACTCACACTCACGCACGCATGCATAGAGTTGTGCGCACGCACACACACACACGCGCACACACACACACACAAATGCATAGACAAAAGCATGTTCTGTCTCCTTTCTCATTCTGTCTCTTTCTGTTACACACACACTTTTACACACATGCACGCATCGACACCCACACTATCTGGCCTGCGCTGCTTTTGTTTCTCTTATTCTCTTAAGACCTCTCCCTCTTGACAAATCATTTGGGATTTTGGGCGCTGATTCACAAAACCAACAGTGACAACACACTCTTACCCTTCTCACAGAGAGGGATTAGAAGGTCACGTGTCCCTGTGATTGGCCAGGGCATTGAGCCGATTGTCAGGGCACTTTGCTGTACACCAGGGGCTCAGTAAAGCTTTAGTTAAGTGAAGGGACACATTGTATGCCATGGTCAGGGTTTTGCCATGTGTTTTAAAACGCACTCAGGCAAAACCAGCATTTGACAGACCGTTGATGATATCTTTATCATAAATGTCTAATATAATGCTCGTAAATGTGTAACATAATGCTTGTAAATTAGTTTTTACTGCAAGCCAGAGATAAGCATGACCACAAAGAGATAGTTAACCTGTGAGTGATGTGAAATGTGTGCAATCAAACTTGCTCCTTTGAAAAAAAAAAAAAAAAGAGGTAAACTATACCACTGTGCTGCCTCAGAGCATAAACATTTAGTGCTGCACAAAAGGCACATTTCAAGATTCCCTCCTTATGGAAAACCCAGATCTGTGAAAACATTATTCTTGATGGAAACATCCAACGTATTTATGTTTAAGCAAATAGTTTAATAGGCCCTTTTGCTGTGCTTTAAAGTTTTTTTTTCTCACTAATGGTTTCAAATATTTTGGAAGGGGTTTGCAGAGTTTGCTCAGTTAAACATCAGTAAAACATTCATTTGCAGATTGCAGGCTGGCAAGATCTGGAGGTAGATATTGAAGAGCTGTAATTGGACTTCATGCCCTTTGGCTCAAACGAGAAGGTAATATAAGAGGCAGTTGTAGACAATTATATTTACTTCATATATAAGGCCTCTTGTGTTAGTAGAATATAATATCTTAAACCGCAGAGAGACAACTCTATATCCGGTGTATGATGCAGTATTTTTCGGTGAAGCATTATATGCCACAGAATAAACATAAAAGCCTGTTTTTATAAATTTATCTGACCCACTAATGTAGAAATATTAAGCCATTTGCTCAGAACAACTTTTTTTCTTGCCTGTTTGTGAGCAGATGAAAATACTTATGTTTTATAATAACTCAAGGGCTTGTTGTATTCTTGTTTACTGCACAAGGCAGGTGTTCTCTCTTTTGCCACATGGGAGGATTTTTTTGTGTGTGTGTGTGTTTATACATATTGTCGTGCCAATGAAAAGTGTAGGGCTCAACCTCACCATGTGTTTATTTACTTCTTTTGAACAGATCACACTTTCATTGTCCCAACTGTTGTGCGTGTTGGAAATGTTTATCCAAATGTGCCTTTGTGTTCGGAGCACAGTCTCTATATCTTCATAACAGCTGCAATTACTCGTAAAAAAAACTTTAAAAAAAATAATCTAAAGTAAATAACACAGTCCTTGAATGGTTTATGGTGGATTGGATGCATATATTTGAATATGTCCTGGTTTTGGCATAATGATGCAAAGTATTCTTCTGTCTCTATCTAGTAATTAGCAGTGACGTTCAGCAACTTTCTCTGTACGCTGTAAGTGGATGGGGGTGTATGGGGTTTGTTCACTGGGGTGTTAAAGATCACAGAGGAATATATCAGCCTTTGATGTTTAATTGTATTGTAAAACACACTTTAGAATATTTCTGCATAAAGTAGACTTCTGGCTGTGCTGTGCTTTGTGTTTGCTGTTTCTTTGTGTGTTTGTCTGTCAGTATGTGCTGTGTGTCTGGGAGGTGTGTTTGTGTGTGTGTGTGTGTGTGTGTGTGTGTGTGTGTGTGTGTGTGCGCGCGCGCGTGCGCATGTTCAAGTTGGTGTCTTGTCTCTGTGTATTTGTGCGTTGGAATGTTTGTGCTTTTGTGTTTTTTTTGTGTTTTTTTTTTTTCGTCTGAGTTTTGTGAGGTTGTTGCTGGTGTATATTCAAATGAAAATGCGTGTTTTTCTTTTCCTCCCTTTATTCTCCCACTGAAGAGGGTAGGATTTGATGTCTGGGATGATGGAGCAGTCTGGAAAACAGTGTCAGTGTGAGGGCTGAAAAGGCAAACTGAGAAGACAGATGCACATGAAAACAGAGAAAGACACACACAGAGATAACGCAGGTAGAAATTCATTTGAGTTGAGGTTAGTTGTGACAAAACGTGTGGCCTCTGATCAGGTATTCTTCATTAAAAAGTGATGCTTTCGTGATGTCATGCTTAACACACTGATCTAGATGAACAGGATGTCCTGCCTTCTTCATCCTGTTTCCTGTTTCCTGCCTGGCCTGTTGGCCATTATTACAGCAGCTGCCTGCTGGGTGGTCTGTGCTCAGCACTGCTGACCACACAATCATATCGTCAGCTGCAGCCCACCTAAAGAGACACCCAAAACACCTCACCATACTTGAGGCCCGCTCTGTGAAATATTTGGACAGCGAGGGAGAAGGCTGGAGGATTGCAGGGAGCAGAGGACTTTGAATGATAAGACAAAGAGAAACATTTAGAGTAGAACAGAGGTTGGATTTCTTTGTCTAAACACTGGATGGTTCAATTCAGGCGGAATGCCTCAGCATCGAGACTTAAATGATAAAATGAAAGTCAAATGAGAGTTAACATGTTTATAAATTAGGTTCATTAACCTCCCCACCAGACACTCAGTTTAACTGCCTTCCTGAGAGATTTTCGATTTTTTTTTCCAGCATCAGTGTAACAGACAATCCAGGCAGCCAATCTATCTGTAATACCTGCTCTATATGTCGTGCCGCAAATCCAGAATTTACTGCGAATCCATTTTAGTGAGTTTTATGAGTTAGTTTAAGGGAAAAGTGTTTGCTGTCCATGTACTGAAACGTAGCGACAGAAGGCAAGTTCACTGTGCCTGACCTGTAAATGGTTAGGGGCAACTTCTTACACCCTGATATATTTTTGGAGATACCTCCCCCCTCCCCGTCGCAACACCGTCTCCCTTTGGTGTGGGACACATTTGGAATACACCCAATGCCAACAAAAAAAAGAAAAAGAGGTGTGGGGAAGGGGCGAGAGTGAGAAAAATGTAGAAATGTTTTCCAGTGGCTGTAATTTATCTTTGTCACAACTGCAACATAGCCGAGTCATTCTGCAAGAGAGTCTAGTGAGACGCACAGAGGTAGCTCTGTGCCTTGGCCTCACACAAGCTCACATCCATCTGAAACCCCTGCTCACTCGGCTGCCACAATCTGCGCTGCTGCCGCCACTGCTCCCCATCCATGCTGCTGCTGAGCCTCACACTGCTATCGGGTATTTTTAGCAGATCTTGTGTTCACACTGAATTCAGAGGAATAAGGACTCGAATTTTTTACCCAGTCAGGCTTTTGTGTGATGTTGCTTTTGTAATGAAACAATGCAACACTAAATTTCCAATAATAGGCAGCGCGATTGATATGTCTGTCTCTTTTCTTCTGCTCCAAGGAAGAATATGACTGTCTTAAATGTGATGATTATTGTGCACTGTAGTCTCAGATATCTGGGCAACGTCTGAAACATCAGGAGATTCACTGTACAACCCCAAGGGGACCGTGCTGTTGAAAATGCTGTTAAGTTGAGAAGAAAAACGAAGAATCCATGCTCAGTGCTCTCCCTCTTCTTTAGAGCGCACAGCTTAACCAGGCGGTGTCCTGCCAAAGTCCACACCGCTGTTCCTTTCCACTGTCATCTGTGCCATTCCCACACCAAAGGCCAGCCTTCAAAATAATGTGGCGCTCAGGACCGTTCTGAGCGCTTACATTACTCAGATGACCATAAACATAAGGAGAAAGCAGAACAAAGAAAGCGAGACAAAGAAAAGTGAGTTGCAGCTAAGAAAAATTAGAAGAATAAGTCAATTATATTCAAACTTTCCAGCTAAAGTTGATCTGATATCAAACTTAACAACACTCAATAACATAAGCAACATGAAGTGACCTGAGGGTGGAGAAGAGTAAAGCAACGCCCACCACACACGCCTTTTCTGTCTCTCGCTGTCAATTTTTTTCTTCTTTTTTAACATTCTTTTTCAGCCCCGGCTCCTTCTGCCCTGTGATGTATGGCTTTTTCCTACAGTGGCTCTTCCAAAGTGCAGTTCGTGATGTCATTAATTTTATTCATACTTTATGGATGCTCTGTCTGGAAAAAAAACGAGAGAAAACGAAGAGGGACGATGTGAGAAGAGAGGGAGGAAGATAGAGGGAAAGAGAGAGGCCTAGAGAGCCAGAGAGAGAGAGGAGAAGAGATGGTGTTGCGGAAGGAGATTTTCAGTGCAGATGCATGTATAATGAATGAGGGGGCACTTTGTTTGAAACTCCAGCCCGGCGCTTCACTTCAAGGTTTGCTGGGCAGAGTGGGGCCTTGTGATCTCACACCAGCCACTCTCTTTATCCTGCCAATAGATGCTTTCACCTGGCACTGTGGTTCGACCCAGTGGAAAAACAAATAACCTTGTGTGTGTGTATAAGAGAAACAGAGAGAGAAAGAGAGGGAGAGGGGGAGAGAGAGAGAGAGAGTAGTGACAATGGAACAAGGGATTGGGTGGAAAGGGTGAGGAGCGGGTGAGGGAGAGAGGAAAGAGGTGAGTTTGTATAACAGCACCATTGCAATGACGGCCAGACGATACTGAGGAGAATACTGGCACCTAGCCCACACTTCCTAAATAGTGCTCTCTACAGAAATAGCTCAGCCTTGATATTGACTTTTGTCTGTTGTGTGTATGTGTGTGTGTGCGTGTGTCTGTGTGCATGTTTGAGCATGCTCAATAGGAAGACGGTTTCATCGTCTAGTGAAGACTTTTTCGCTTTCTCTGTATCGGTGTGCATGGATGTTTTTCTGTTCCTCATATGTGTGTTTGTGTGACTTTAAAGTGTGTGAGTAAGGGAGTCTTTATTTGCCTTTATTATTATGGATAAAAATGGCCTCTGTCTTATTTTTGGCCTGGTGCTGGACTCAGGGTTTTATAAATAGCTGAGGAAGTGCGGGGGATACCTGTCGTGGCTCCAGCCTCCCTCCAGCAGAGTCCCAGTTCCTCCACGTCACATCCATCTACCGCCGGCCCACTCCGGGCTACGACGGAGCAGCCCCCCTGGGGGCCGAGCAAACAGGATGGGACTCAGATTGAGGGTGTGAGAAAATCAGTCTCTGGAGTGAAACACAAAAGAGCTCGCAGTTTAGCATGAGAAGCCACCGCCGACACCGACAAGTTTTGTAAAATACAGATTCGAAACTACAAAAAATAAAATAAAAATTGAATTCTCTTTACAAATACTGAGCAGAGTATGAGGCTTTTAAAGGAGTCTTAAGATGGCAGCACAATTGAATGTCTTCAAAGTGAGAACAGTGTTTTTCAACACTTAGTCTATGAGTGTAAGGTCATAGGGTGGGTTTCGCTCCTCTCTGCCATCTGTATGCTGAGGTGTCTTGTTAATTTCATCTCGGCGTCTCAAGCATATGCCATGTGAATGAGTCTGCGAGCGTTAACTTTCTGTCTTTGCCCCAGTTGTGTACACTGTTTCCCTCACATTCTGCTCTCACTTTCTTATGGGATGATTTGGCTCCGAATTATGCGAGGGTAGTAAAAAGTGTTGGCTTTCGCAGCAGAACTGACTTATTACAGCCTGTTTATACTTCACCATCTAACAGTTACTTAATTCTGAAAGGTTCAGATTATCCGGGGTCACAATCATTTTTTACTGCCTCGGTTATGTGGGTGGATAACAGTCTTATTGATTAATCCTGTTATCGTTTACTGGGCGTCGTACTCCTCGATCACACCATCTAATTGTTTGGTTCTGAAGCCACATTATCACCCCGAGAAGCTCTTTCATCTGTAATTCTTTTAAATGTGAGCGTCATCCCCGCCGCATCTTAACTGAAGATATTGTTCGCCCTTTAAATGAGTGACATGCTGCATCTTGGCCCCCTCATAATAGGGGCCCCATAATTATGTTTTGAGTGGGACAGAAAGAAAGAGAGAAATCTTTGAAAAACCCTACTGCCCTTGGTGGACTGTCTCTTTACATAGCGAATGAGAATTTTTTTATTTTTTTTCAAATGTGTCCCCCCCCCCCTTTTTTTTTTCCACTGTGAAGGGAATTGTGCTGCCTGTTATTAATGTGCTTTTGACAGCTTAATTTGATAAGCGGGCTACTTGTTAAAGAAACCTTGGATTGTTCTCATAGCAAGAACATGCTTTTTTTTCCCTCCCATGTTCTTCAAAATGCTGCCGCACAATCTGTCGATGACCCAGTTCTGAGAGATGGTCGAAAACAAGAGCAATGCAAAATCCATAGGGAGAAGAAAGGAGAGAAGGCGAGAGGGTATAGCGAGATAGAGAGAGACAGACAGAGTGAGGAAGGATACTATAAGTAAGAAAGGCATTTGTGGGAAGTTAACTCAAATGATTTTCTTTCTTCTCTCTCTCCCTCCTGCCTCCTTCTTTACTCTTCCTCCTCCTTGCAACTGAGCAGCCTACCTTCTTGGGCTCCTCTTCCCCCTGTAGCATAATCGGAAGAGAAACGCTGGGAACGATAACGGGGATTAGCTTCCACTGCTCGCCAGTTCCCCTTGGTTAAGTACACGTGTAATGAGTTGTTTATTTGGGATAATGCACAGTAGGCGCAGCAGAAGCCCAGAGCTGCCCTCACCTCCCTCCTCCACTGCTTACATAGACACGATACACACACACACACACACACACACACACACACACACACACACACACACACACACACACAGATATATGTACCTCAAATGTGTAACGCAGCCAGTTATGCAGAAATGTACATGTAACATGTGCGGTGTGAACACTGACGTATGCAGGTATGTGCACATATATACATTCACACGCTCAACCCTCCTACAAACACACCCTCCCATACAAATTCCCACACACAGCTGTGATGCAGGTCACTAGCAGAGAAAAACGGGCAGTTTGTAGTTGAAGGGCTCAGTTAAATATGTGTGTGTGTGTGTGTGTGTGTGTGTGTGTGTGTGTGTGTGTGTGTGTGTGTTTGTGTGTATATTCTCAGGCCTTCGTTGGGTCACAAGGCCGGGGGATTTTTCTCAGGGTGAAGAGAAGGGGAAGAAATTGAATGATATGAGAAAAAATGAAGGGGGAAGGAACCAAAAGAAGGGATATGTTGTGCCCACTGGTCCGTGCGCGTGTCCAGTTGATCTCGTGTGCGAGTTTGTGTGTATGTACGTGAAATGGAAAAAGCTGTTGCCTTGTGGAGGGGGGACGTGCTCTGCTATCATTAGCAG
>OMNN01040839.1:8671-26600 GCA_900302755.1 Chromis chromis
TTATCCCACCCAAACACCACATTAATACCAATACAGTACTTTTTAACAAGCAATTGATGTGTTGAGATGTGTTTTGACAGTGTCTGTTTAAATTATATATATATATAAATATATAT
This sequence comes from Chromis chromis, assembly GCA_900302755.1. Classification (NCBI taxonomy): domain Eukaryota; kingdom Metazoa; phylum Chordata; class Actinopteri; family Pomacentridae; genus Chromis; species Chromis chromis. The sequence continues at coordinate 8,788 of OMNN01040839.1, forward strand.
ATATATATATTTTTTTTATTGATCTATCTATCTATCTATCTATCTATCTATCTATCTATCTATCTATCTATCTATCTATCTATCTACAATTTGGTTGCAGTTACACAAAGTGACCAGCAGAGGGCGTCTAGGCTCACTGAGGTCAAGGCAGAAAACAGCAGCATTATAAGTTCCGGCTCCGATTTTCAAAACAAAACTTTAACTTTACCATTAGTTCCGTTGAGGCGTGCAACAGGTTTAAAACATTACCGTAGTACAGTTCCGTCTGTGGTTTATATTGTCTGTGGTGCAGTCAGACAGTCCATAATTCATGGGTTCATACAGACGCTGGAAGCCGACGGGGGTTCGCTGTTGACGGTCATGTGATTTCAGCTAGTTGACGATCGATACATGTTGCCTGGATACTTCCGCTTTGAAGGGGCGAACCGAGTGGAGTTGAACCTCAAACCACCACCAGTCCACAACAAACGGCAGAGAGAAGGAGAGCACAGAGGCGGGGGGCACAATCTCCACCTAAACAGTAAGAACACCGATACATGAGGCTATGAATGATTCAAATCAACATTACACAAGCGTCGATCTCATTACTGCGGGCTAAGTTAGCTAAACATTGAGCAACAGGTGCGCTAAAGTAGCGTTAGCTCTCGTTTTAGCCACACAAACTACAAACAGAACCAGCAAGCATTAGGTTAACTGTTATCTAAGTTAATGTAGCGACTCAGGGCGTGTTCACATTAGCTTATCTGTGGTTATTATCGTGTTGTTTAACATGATCTCAATATTAAAGTTACTCTTGAACTGTGAACGTTCGCTAATTAGCGCACTAGCTCCAGCTAACATCAACGTTAACTCAAGCTAATTAGCTGTTTCAAGTCTTGCTTTGCGTTTACCTAATGCAGTTTTATTAGTTTGGGATGGATCGATAAGCAGTTGGTTGTAAAAGGGTCAGGTCAGGTTGGTTTATTAGTAGCTACCTGTTAGCTCTCTGACAGGTTCGGCTTTGACAGGTGAAGCCTCAGTAGTCGCTCAGCTGGTTCCAGCAGCTGTTTGAAGTGTTATTTAATTAGCTAAATAGGAGGCGTTCAAAATGTGCAGGTTTTTTCAGTGTTTATGGTGTAATGCAAACCTGTTTTCGAGTGTTTTAGGTGCACTCAGCTTTGATGGATCTGCTGTAACGTTACTGAAGCTTACTGGAGCCTCAGGTCACATGCTGCCTTGTAATCCACAGATAAGCCCTGTGTGGTCGTTTTACAGTAGGAGGTTTTGCTGCTTAGCTGTGAGGCATCCAGAGAAAATCTTCACCTTTAGTGTTAGCCAGATGGCATTTAATAAACTGCATTCTACCTACATTTGGCTGTTAACCTGTGTTTTACATCCACTGATAAAATTCAATCCACTTTAAGGTCATCTAGTTATGCTGTAATACTTCAGATCAAACTTTCACCGGTACTACATTCCTGCACTGATCATGGGATCAGCATGAGGCCTAGCTGATACATTTTTTTCTTTTCTGTTTTTTCTCTCACATGCCAGCTTCTCACACTTGTGTTAAACTGTCACACAACTGACACAGGCCTCCTTCATTAGTGATTTTGACGCTAAGGTGCCACACAGAGAAAAGCTCTAGACGTAGAACTTCTCAGATCTGTTATGTTTTGCTAGAGCTGTCTCTGACGCTTTCGTTTAAACAAATGTTCATTTTCTAGGGTTCTGGTCGATTTAAGGGTGCGGAGCGCTCACATCCAGCAGCAACATGGGAGAACTCTTCAGAAGTGAAGAGATGACGCTGGCTCAGCTCTTCCTCCAGTCAGAAGCTGCCTACTGTTGTGTCAGTGAACTGGGGGAGATTGGGATGGTGCAGTTTCGTGATGTAAGTCTGATTTGTTGTCTTAGTGGCTACAGATTTTTACAGCATTTTAAAAACCATTAATTCGTCAGTCAGTCGTCATCCTCATCTGATGTGCTGATAAAAACCAGCACATCAGGAAGCCGTGGAGAAAGAGAATGCCTTCTGCATCATGTGCTCACAGCTGACTCCTCATTCCACGCATGAGAAAGCCCATTCCTGACATGTCCTGAGGGAAGCTTTGTGCTTGAATATTGAATGGGCTGTAACAGAGACATTGTGTGCATCAGCAGTAGTATCTTATTCAATTCATCAGATTATACTCTTGACACCCTCCACCAGTTTAAGAAACTAGAAATGTTATAAAACAATACACTTGACACTTCTTAAATGAGTTCACTGACAAAAAGTAAATGTGGGTTTGATTGTTTTGATATTTTTCAGGTATGTTCTGTTGATTGACCTTTGTTTTTGTTCTTTTTCCTGGCAGTTAAATCCTGATGTGAATGTGTTCCAGCGAAAGTTTGTCAATGAAGTACGGCGATGTGAGGAGATGGATCGTAAACTGAGTAAGCCAGCTTTGACATTTGTTTTCATTACTGCTTTTCTCCATTACAGGAGCCATTACTGGCCATTAGCACTGCTGCCAGTTTGTCTGCTGTACCACACAACACCATATTTGCTTAATTTCCACCTTTTAAAGCATTAAAAAAAGGCCAGATAAGCACAAAACTCTGCTCCCACTTTGCCTATGAGGAGGGTAGTTCTTTATCCAATCTTAGAATTATTAGATGTACACCTGTACCCCTGTGTTTACCTTTGTTTCCAGAAAAACATATTACTCCTCTCTCACAGGGTTTGTGGAAAAAGAAATTAAGAAGGCCAACATCCCAATAGTTGACACAGGAGAGAACCCTGAAGTCCCCTTTCCAAGGGACATGATCGACCTGGAGGTGAGTTTTCTACGTTACAGATGGCTTTGAGTTCAGTCCTGTGCTGCGTTCCTCTGCTGACCCCTCTGATTGTCTCCTGCAGGCCACATTTGAGAAGCTTGAGAATGAGCTGAAGGAAATAAACACCAACCAAGAAGCGCTAAAGAAGAACTTCCTGGAGCTGACTGAGCTCAAGCACATTCTGCGTCGCACGCAGCAGTTTTTTGATGAGGTCAGCTTTACTATCTGTGCACACGGGCCTTAGAAAACTATGTGCTCGGGTCTTTTGCTTTAACATTGTGACAGACTGCAGGAGGAGTGTGACTTTTACTTTGGTAATTAATATCAACAGTTGTAACATTTAAAACCACTAAATACAGCTTGAGAACCTACTTTTATGTTGAGTGATTTTAGAATCATAATGTAATTTGTAAAAATAAACTGACTGTGGCAGCGGTAGAGAAACATACATTTTCAGTGTAACCTCAGTAATTTGTGGTTTGCATTGGTAGAATGCAGATTTTGCTGATAAGCTGTCTGCACTGATCTCTCTTCTCTCTCTTCTCTCTCTCATAACACACAAAGGAGCATTTATTGCTGCTTGATTTGGCTAAAGGTGTTTGCGCTCGTGATCTTTTATAGTTGCTCACATGGCCTTTATGCAAGCTCTTCACATTATTTAGTAAGCTGTAATTCCCCTGCTGTGTAATACTTTACACACAATTTCATTCTGTGCACACGGTTCATTTGCTAGAGCAGTTCTTCGCCTTTCCACCTTTGCCCAACTTCAATTCCACTTCACTGCTTTCACAAGCAAAACTGGGAGCGCTCACGATGTTAAGTGATCTTTTACAAGTTGTTACAGGTTTTGATTGAGGTGAATCATTTAGCCAAACATAGACATTAACTGGAGAAAGCCACTGTCTGCTGAAAACAAACACTGGAGTCTTGTTGTTTTCAAATCTCAACAACAATGTTAAAGGTTTACAAGCAGCAGTGTTCATGCGTGTGCATGTATTTCATTTTCAGTGATTGTGTTGACATTGTAGCTAATGATTTGTTGACTCACTGTCATGCAGATGGAGGATCCCAGTTTACTTGAAGAGTCATCTACTCTCCTGGACCCCAATGAGCCCAACAGAAGCGCTCCACTAAGACTGGGGTGAGTCTCTTTCTGTGGTCCTTTTATAATGTAAAAGGATTAAGCTTTTGTTTTTGGAGATTTCCATTCTGTGTACTTTGACCATCTGTGTCTGTAACTGGAGTGTTACAATCAGCCAATCACCTCCCACACTCCAGCTCTGGCTGCTTGGCTTAATCAGGCAACGAAGGTCACTGAAGGCAGAAATCCACATTCACAAATGTAATTCCTATTAGTGAAGACATTTCAGTCGTCAGTGTTGTCACCCTGATCAGCTTTTCCTTAAGACAGAGCCGAAGAATAACCAGACTAGACTCTTTTAGCCTCTCCTACACTGGAAAATAGTATTTTTTTCATTTGAAGGACATTGAAGCTGATGTCATTTATCTTTCATTAGACATTTCGTGAACTACAACGTTGCACATTGTTTCCTTCCGTTACAGATTTGTAGCGGGAGTCATTGGCCGGGAACGTATTCCCACATTTGAGAGGATGCTGTGGAGAGTTTGCAGAGGAAATGTGTTTCTGAGGCAGGCAGATATTGAAGATCCTCTGGAGGACCCAGCTACAGTGAGTACTGTTCAGAAACAATGCTTATTATCAGCAGCCTCTTGAAAACGTCACAACCACTTGTTAAACCAGATGAGTACAGAACTGTACTGAAAGCAAAGTTGGTCAGATTAATTGCATGTTCGAGTTTTCTATGAACATTCCTAACTGTGAAACCATGTTTCCACAGGGCGACCAGGTCCACAAGTCTGTCTTCATCATATTTTTCCAGGGAGACCAGCTGAAGAATAGAGTCAAGAAAATCTGTGAGGGGTGAGTGTCTTGTTTGACAACATTTGTACAGATTATAAAGTGTTTTTGGCCAACAGATCTCAGTCAGTGCTTGTTTATCTGTCCTCAGATTCAGAGCAACATTGTACCCCTGTCCAGAAACCCCCCAGGAGAGGAAAGAGATGCTAGCAGGAGTGAATGCTCGCATTGATGACCTGCAAATGGTAAATACACGGTCGGGGAAAGCACCTACGCAGTGTTGACTTATTAACACTGACTTGCAAAAAAATACGCTTGAACTGGTTAGTTCCCTTTTGTGGCTGTTTCTGCCTGTTCAGCAAGATGTTGTTCATCAGAAACTGTCTAAAAGAAAGTTTAGTAACACATTTCCGCTTTTATTTCATCGTCAGATTCCAGACAAACCTCTAATCCAGATATCTTGTAAGCAGCCAAGTTATAAATGAACTCCATTTGTTGTGTTTTGTATTTGCAGCTTGTTTTTTTGCACAGAGAAATGTCCTCCAACAGGGAGAGTCTTTCCACAGAAACCACACTGTTGTTGTTGTGCCTGTAATGTAGTAATCCCCAGTGACTTGTCTGCTGCAACATCAAGTAGCTCAAGGGAGTCTTTCCTTCCTTCAGCTTTGCAAATGAGTCCTATCTTGCATCTCTGCCATGTGATGATACATGCTCCCATATGAGGTTTCACATCTTGTCACACAGACTTCCATATCACAGATATCACATGTGTTGTGCTCTCTACTGCCTGGGCTACAGATTTTCACACGCTGCTCTATCTTCTCAGCCAGATGTGTCAGTTTTGTTTAACTGTCTTCCAATCAGATGTTTTTAGAAGAGCTGACAGATGCTTGGTACATGATGTGCCCTGTGTATGAGAAAGGAGTCCTTTCCCTGCTCTACATACTGAGGAATGTGAATCCTGGTGTTTGTGGATGTAGTGTTGTGCTCGACTGAATGACAAAAATGCTACGGCTCCAGAAGAAAGTTTGGCTATTGGGACAGCAATCAGCAATATTTGCCTCGACAGCAGGCGAGACTGTGGCTGAAGGCCGACAGCCCAGAGCTTAATTACGTTGCTATTTGCTGATCGTGGTGCTTGGCTTTAAATGTGAGTCATACATGAGGGATATCCTCTGTCTCTTATGGGAACACCTCGAGGATTAGACAGAGTATTGCCCTTTAACATGACTTGTTGATTACTATCTGTGCCAGTAAATGTAAACTCTCTATGAATATCAAGGAATGTATGATACATTGCTGCTATTTTTGGTTTTCTGATTATATTAGGCATTATAATTCACATAGCTGAGACTTTCTTTTGATAGATTAATGGATGGCAAATGTACCAATGATCTATAATGGCTGGAACATTGCTATAGGGTTATTTTAAGGAGAACTTTTTAAATAAATGTACACAGGGGAGTTTCTGTTTAAGAGAAGAATAATCTACAATCACTCAGATCCATCTGTAATTTCTAGAAAAGGTGAAAACAGTGAAAATACAAGGCAGGAGTTAGTATTGACTCCCTCTGTAAATGTTTGTCCTGTCACTTTTTAGCTCCAGGGCTATAAATATTAGGTTAATCTTCTTACGGCTGTCAGTGTCGAGCAGTACTTAAAAAAAATACCTTTAATAAAAATAAATAAATAAAAAAATTAAAATCTTATTTTATCAGGAAAGTCTCAAAGAGATTAAAATTGTCTTTTCAAAGAGTCTTCCGCCCAAGAAAGGCAGTAATAGGTATAGGTCAATAATGAATTCACCCAATCATGTAGAAGATTTAATTTGGGTCATCATCTCTGCCCCCCAAAGGTGCTGAACCAGACTGAGGATCACAGGCAGAGGGTCCTGCAGGCTGCGGCCAAGACAGTCAGAGTTTGGTTCATCAAGGTGAGGAAGATGAAGGCCATCTACCACACCCTGAACCTCTGCAACATCGATGTCACTCAAAAGTGTCTGATTGCGGAGGTGTGGTGTCCCGTCTCCGACCTGGACTCCATCCAGTTTGCCCTGCGCAGGGGGACGGTGAGTAACCAGACAATTTATGTTTGATGTGAACTGAACCTGACCGATTTTTTCCAATATTTCTTTCTACCGAGTTCCTTTTTTAACTATCGGTTCAGTTGTGCACAAAGTGTAGCAACAGAGGATTGGCTGTGTAACATTTGGTATTGTCTCAAGGCCATGTCCTGTTGTATCCATATCTCTGTCATCAGTTGAAAAAGCAGCAGCACAGTTCTCATTTCTGTATAGCTTTGGTCATTCTAAGCACAGTAGACTTTCATAATATCTTAAAGATATATCCAGGCCTTTGTTTTGTTTCAGACTTTCTGATTTGTATTTCCAGTCCATTTCTGTGATGTTCTAGTAGTAAGTGAAACTAATGTGCGCCATAATTTTGGGTTGCACGACATTGTTTTCTGCACTGTAGGAGAAGAGCGGCTCCACCGTGCCTTCCATTCTCAACAGAATGCAGACCAAACAGACCCCACCCACCTATAACAAGACAAACAAGTTCACCTCGGGCTTCCAAAACATCGTGGATGCTTATGGAATCGGCAGCTATCGTGAGATTAATCCAGGTATGCGTCACACCTTACTATAGTTTCAGAACACTCTGACCTCTGTATGTCATTACCTACGATATCCATGTGGACGTTTGTCTTTTGAGGCAGGTCATTTATTTATTTTTGTTTGAATCAGCCTGTTTACTCAGCTGGCTGTCGTATTAAATGACAGTCACTGAAAAGCTTTTGTCTCAGCTGCCTCATCATCCATTATCAACATCCTTGTTGACATGTTTCACTCATTTGTTGTTTCGCACCCCCCTCCCCTCGCATGGTCCCTGCCTCCTCGTCTCCAGCGCCATACACCATCATCACCTTCCCCTTCCTGTTTGCGGTCATGTTTGGTGACCTGGGCCATGGGACGCTCATGACCTGTGCTGCTCTGTACCTTGTGTTGAGAGAGAGCAGGCTGATGGCTCAGAAGAACGATAATGAGGTACGGATCCCATCATCGCCATCCCATCAGTCCTACACCATCCTTACTGGAGATACACAGCTGCTGAGCTACAAATGACCATGATTCTTTATGTTCAGAATTGCAGAGATTTGGCTTTTTAGACCCCCTGTGAATCAGCTGTTTCTACCCTACTTAGAGATGTATGTTCATTTATTTTCTCCTGAGATTTAAATATTTTTTGTTGTTGCAGATATTCAACATGGTGTTTGCGGGGCGCTACATCATCCTGCTGATGGGAGCCTTCTCAATGTACACCGGCATCATTTACAATGATTGTTTTTCAAAGTCTCTAAATGTGTTTGGCTCTGGATGGAGTGTCAAACCCATGTTCATTTCTCAAAGAGGAGGCAACTGGACGTAAGTGTCATCGGGAAACATTGACTGGAGCTTTAACCCAGTGACTTCTGTGTTGGTTTGTCGTGATTAAAGTCCGACAACTGATCTGTGTTTTCATCTTTTTCAGGTTTGACACACTTACTGGCAATACAGTTTTGCAACTGGACCCAGTAATCGATGGAGTGTTCAACGGGCCGTATCCCATTGGCATCGATCCAGTAAGTTTTTTCTTCGTAATTTGTATTCTCCCACTCCTGCCAAGTAAAAAATAGCATAGCTGTTACTCATTATATGCTTTCAAGCCATGTGTTTGCCAATCTATCAGTCAATAATAGCGCTAATATACAGTTGCTTGTATAACCAGATACTTTATATAACTTGACTATATTGTCTCTCAGATTTGGAACATTGCCGTCAACAAGCTGACATTCTTGAACTCCTTCAAGATGAAAATGTCTGTTATCCTGGGGGTCATCCACATGCTGTTTGGAGTCTCTCTGAGTCTCTTTAACCATCTGTGAGATTTCCATATTTATGTATATTTGCATTTCTTGCTTTGTTTCCCTTTGAATTTGTGCATGGTGACCAATCTGTTGTTTGTGGTTCTCTGCAGGTATTTCCAGAAGCCACTGAATATCTACTTGGGATTCATTCCAGAAATTGTCTTCATGGCCAGTCTGTTTGGCTATCTAGTCATCCTGATCTTCTATAAGTGGGTCTCATATGATGCACGGAGCTCCAGGGATGCTCCCAGTCTCCTCATTGCCTTTATTAACATGTTCCTCTTTAATTACGATGACCCCAGTAACAAACCGCTCTACAGAGGACAGGTAAGATTCACATAGTAACCTACAGCCATATGTTTTATCTTGAAATGAATAGAGCATGCTAACTGGCCTTCTTTTGCCTGTTTTCCTTTCTTTCCTCTGGATTTGTAGATGGGTCTACAATCATTCTTGGTGATAATTGCCTTGGCATGTGTTCCCTGTATGTTAATAGTAAAAACTCTGGTTCTGCGGAGACAGTATTTGTGGCGGAAGAATCTGGTAAGATGAAGCAAATCTTCAGTCCCTACCACTACGGAGTAACTTATTCCAGTGCAGTTATAAATACAATAAGAGATCTTTTATTCCCTTTAACTGTATCATTTTGCCTATCCTGTTTGACAGGGGACACAGAACTTTGGAGGAATCAGGGTGGGCAATGGACCCACTGAGGATGAGGCTGAAATCATCCAGCATGATCAGCTCTCACAGCACTCTGAGGAAGAACCTGAGGTAAAAGAGACTAAGACTGATGTCAGACTTCAAGGGAACAGTATTTCTACTAACTGGTTACAAAATAGAAGCAATGACACGCCAGATGTTTGGTGAAGGAGGACAGGAAAACACAGGTTATAGGATCTACTGAAAACTTTGAATAATTCAGTCTCTCAGCCATAGTTGGAAACAGAAACTGATACGTCTGTTTCCACTTCCACTCTGGCAATGAAAACATCAATTATGGATAAAGGTCCTATTTGACAAAAAGGTTTAACAAGCTCCCATGTGTATCTTTTATGAAATCATTATTCAACCTACAGCTTTTACAGATGTTATTGTTAGATAAAACTGGAAAAAATGTCATGAACTTTGTTGTTTACTTGGTGTTACAGTTGTGTTTCTTCCATCCGTTCACTTTTGTGTGCAGTTGCTTGGAAATATGTGTAACTTCTTGCGAAGTGCTGAGTTGTCAGGTTTTAGTTGTAGATCCTGCAGAGCTTTAACGCTACTATGAAACAGATGCTGAGTAGTGAGTTGTTTTCCGCAGACGTCACAGTTAAACTAATCCAATTCCCTGTTTAAGATGATCTGATCGTATGTGTGAGATGTGAGATGCTGTCATTCACTATTGCTTATTTCATCCTTTTTCTGTTTAAATGACTAACTGGTTTCTCTCGTTACTTTCCTGTTTACTGGCGTCTATCTGTCCACATGTGTGTTTGCTGTCAATAACCAAGCGTTGCCTTTTGTCACCTGCTTTCAAGGCCCGTGAGGAGGAAGAGGTAGGACAGGAGCTCACGCTGCACCTTCACCCTGCAACCTATCCTTTCCTATCAACGTGCATGTCTAGCAAGTCTATCTCTTACTCTCCCTCGCTTTGCTGTCAGCCATTGCCTGTGCTTCTTAGTTGTGTGTGTGTATGTTAGTCAGTATGTGGTCGATGTGTTCCAGATGTTGAAAATGGTTTGCAGGGGTTCATCAAGCAGTGGGCGCGTGTGGGCCAGTGCTTCCCTACTATCTCGGTGATGTGCACGAGGCATCATCAGAGCAGAGCAGCTGATTGTTTGGGTTTATAGGGTCATAGGAAGATGATGCCTCTTTTAATTTTTCGGTGGTTGCTGATCTTCATGTGGCAAATGGCTTTCCTGTCGATTACCTGAATGATCTTGCACACACAATGAACCAGACTCCTCCTTTGTGGACCTCGGGACCTGTATTTCTTGTTGTTTTCTGGAGTTTCATGCTGACATGTAGTTACGTTTATCCACAGTTTAACTTTGGGGATATGGCGGTGCATCAGGCGATTCACACCATCGAGTACTGCCTGGGCTGTATCTCCAACACTGCTTCCTATCTGAGGCTTTGGGCCCTCAGTCTGGCTCATGCACGTACGTGGACATCTATACTTAAATTGATATGCTTGTGCTCTCGTGTTTATCACCGGAGTGAAATCAGTGTGTGCTTCCTTTGTCTCGTGTACAGAGCTGTCAGAGGTGCTGTGGACCATGGTGATGCACCTCGGCCTTTCCAGTAGGAGCCTTGGAGGCTTCATCCTTCTGTCCTTAATCTTTTGCGCCTTTGCTGTTCTCACAGTTGCCATTCTTCTTATTATGGAAGGCCTGTCTGCCTTCCTGCATGCACTGCGACTGCACTGGTAAGTTTACTGTTGTATGATTGTTGAATCTGTTCTTGCATGTCTGTACTGTGTTTGCCTTAATAATGAACCTTGATTTCACGTTCATATGGTGCCTTTGTGAAGGTGGTTTTACCTGTTTGAAATGCCTGCTGTTTCGACAAGTTTCAAAGATCATTGTTGGTGTTTTGTAACAGATTAAGATCCGATCCAACGTGTGTGTATCTGTGAGTGTGTTTAGAGGGCGCCTCAGGTCGTCTTGGCTTAAAAGATGAGCACTCTTCTAATGCCACATAAACATAAGCACTGCAAGGCAAGAGCTCCACCTGCAGGCTTCTCAGTGGACCATCCAATGGAGCACAGAGACAGATGTAAAGATGAGAAGCTACTGGTTTTCCATGCGAGTGGTTCAAAACTATTTTGGCATATTTCTTTATACATCTGGGACCTGGAATGGCTTGTTTACCTTAATAAGGAATATATTTAGTGCATTTAGTTAGAACTACTGGAGGGTAAATGTTGTGTAGTAAACAACCATGCATTTTAAATGTTGCAGAAAAGACCACCATGGGTCAGTTGAACTCTCTGGGAGAGGAATTTGTATTACCACACAGAAAATGCAGGTATAATTAATAATCAAACAACAAAATGCCAGATTAATAAGATCCAGATGACAGATTTACTGTTTATGGTACATAGACAAACAGATGAGAATTCACAACAAGTTATGTAACAAGCGCTACTTGCATTATGTAACTACAATAGCAAGGTGTTTCAGCCTGTTGTGGAGCCAGTGCACCACTGGTAACCGGTAGGTAACCACCCAGGGTGTGTCCCATTTTGTATTTCCCCATGTCTGGCTCTTGTCATTGTAATGCTATTTAATTATGGTGCATTTGTGGTGTGCAGAACAATCTATGGCTCTTTAACATGGCACGGACGAGCTTTTGTTGTCCCCTTAATAAATGTCTTTGTCTGGCTATGCTGAAAGTCATCCTGGTGTCATAATCCACTGGCACATTTACAGAGCATTCCTGTTCCTGCAGCCAGTCTTCTTGATAATTGTCCTTTACACAGGAATGCTGGCTGAGTGTGCTTTCACTAAATGGCTTTCATGTACAATCAATTGTAGTTTTGAACAAAGGGAAGCTAATATAAATCCCCAGTCATAATATTTTATTTCCAATCGTCGCATCAGGAAGTTATGTGACTACTGAATGTCAGCTCAACAAAGATTTACTTCTCAGTAGCGAAAAGGCTTGTTTACTGGCCTCACTAGAGATTCTTGCAGGTGCTGAGTTACCCTGGACATCTTAATGAAACGCTATTATATAGTCTTATTGTATATATGGAACAATGTACGCATCAGTTTGCTAAAACAGTAGAAAGTTTGTATTGTGTAAACTGAGGGATAAAAAATGAATGCATAGGACATGTAAATTCTGGAAATTATTCACTACAGGTAAGACTTGTAGGTGCCTTCAGTATTAAAAATCTTGGTATCCTTTTGGAAACTATTTTAAACTCTGATGCCAATTCTGCAGTATTTCCAAGCTTTTTTTTCACAAAAAAGTCCAGGACGTTATCAACAGTAATATTTTATTAAATCGCTATCCCCACCTCGTCTACTTTCCTACACCAGACAGCCTGTGGAATGACAGGTATTCGTGGCTCCTCAGTTAAAGGTCATCCAGCCGTCACTTAGCATTGGCCTTTTAAAAATAGAGCCTGATCATGTTCCAGAAGGGAAGAGGCTTAGGTGTCTGGCCCAGGTTGTAGACATCAGCGGGTGCAGGTGGGTGCAGACTGTGGAATGAAGAGCAGAGGTCATCATCTGCGACTGCTCCGCTCAGAATTACCTAACCTGACAGCCATCATCACTGTATGCGTGACAAGGTTATTGTGTGAAAGGCTTTCCTGGTCATTGTGTTTTTTTTTGATTGGATCTTTATTTTCCCCACAGGGTGGAGTTCCAAAACAAGTTTTACTCAGGCCAGGGCTTTAAGTTCCTCCCCTTCACCTTCGAAAGCATCCTGGATGGGAGATGTGAGGATTAAGCTGATTCTTCTTCGTCTGCTCTCATCTCTTGAGAGTCTGTGTGGTGTTGGATAGTGATTTTTTTGTGTGTGTGCGATGGAGTTCCCACTTACCCCAGTGTTACCATAACTCAATGAATGACTACCCACTCATCAGACTATCTGCCATTTAATCTGAACTTCTCATCATTTTTACCATCACTATCTAAATGCAGAACATCTCCTCAGAAATTACCATTCATTCATTCCTGAAAATAGCCTTGACTTTAATCTGTTGTCTCGTCTTAGTGAAGTCATTTTTATTTTACCTGTTTTATTTAGTTTAATATTATTTATGCAATTTATTTCCTTTATAAAAACCTACATTTTTCCTTTTGTGGGAGTCTTGCACTCCGAATCATTATAAATGAGATCTGCCATTTGTTGACTGATGTTGTTGACCAATTTAGACAGTGACAGAAGCGTTTCCTACTTGTCTTCTCCAAAGTCTTGTATACCCATTGTCTTTGCCTCTCTGAATTGGCGTTGTTCTTTATCAGCATTCAGTATCTCGTGCACTGAGCAGCTCATCTGTTTCAAAAACAAACAGCCACTTTGCAAACTGACCTCACACACAGAGCTATAAAGCTCCAAAGGGAATTCAGCTTAACTTGCAGGATGCCAGCCATTTCATTGAGAATGATAAGATGGAAGATGAACCTACTATATCATCCTTATGACATTGCCATAGGTAGCTGTTGCGATTATTTGTCTGTTCTCTCTGTCAATCTAAATGGAGGAAAAGAAGGAGAATGTGTAGGTGTATAGTAAGTGGATGTTCTGTAGCAATCCAGCACACTGAAATCATTTGACAGTATCAGTATCTTGCTTTTGATTTTGGTTCCTTATGCTGATTTCATGTCCGTTGAAATTCATCCTCACACTTGCAGAAGGGAGTAAGAACGGCATATAGCACACATGTTCAAATAGAGTTAATATATCAGAGATGGCTGAGCACCCCCATTAATTGTGCATCTCTTTGTCAATAAAGTGAAAAGAGCTGGTTTAAGTTGTGTCTTTGATTTGAATTTTTTCTTTTATGTAGTTTGTACTGCATTGATGGGAAAAGCCAAACTTTTAATAAAGTAAATGAAATGCTACTATACAATACCAAGGTTGTGTTCCACGTAAAAGTCTTAGCCTCAAAATCCCACTCAAGTAAATTTATAGATATACTAAGAACCAAAGGTACTCATACAAAAAAAGTATCTTGTTTTGTAATATATATTGTATTTACAACAGGAAAAAATCCTTGAAATCTGTGTAGTAAAAATGGTTTTGTTTGAAATTCAAAGCCATTTCTGTTGAAAACTGGTATATAAATAAGTTTCAACTAAGCATAAAGTGGATTTGTGCATCAGAAATATGAAAAATGATACGATTTTAGAAAATACTGGATACAGAGATTGAATATATACTTACCAAACTGGCAATATTTTTAGGAATATAAGACTAAATACTCAGTTAAGAACTGAAATTATTTGATAAGCAGCATGATAAGCTAGTAATGTGTTTTGTACTATAGGTTATGTCCTAATCTGTAAAACAACTTGAGGCATCTAATGAATGTGAAGTGAAAAGTGCAAGATTTTCTTTCTGACTAGAAGTAATACATACCTCAGTACGATGCTTACAAAAATGTATATTGTACTTTCTGCCAGTGATTTCCAGAGGTTGATACAGATCATGAACTGGGAATGTTAATCATAGCTTGTGCACTCTTTACCTTTAAATGGTGGATTTGTAATCTGTCCTCTTGGTGGTGCTATTGAACAGCATGTGCAGTTGCAGGGGTCCATGAGAAGTGAGAATTTTATTTTCCCATCTATGTTAGAAGTTGTAAAGAAAACATGGTTCTCTTTGATGAATTAATTATTTGAATTATTTGCTTTACTACTGAACTTTGTGCCTGAAATGGGAAGCTGACCATTTTGTTTTGGCAAACTAAAGAGTTATATGTTATTTACAATTATATATTGTTTGCATAATAAGCCTTTTGTTAGACATTGCTCTGGCTCATGCACTGGGTTTGCTCAGACTAGTCATCTAAAGGCTGTTACATCACAATGAGTCAAATAAAATAATAGAATCATCCCTTTGTGTCCCCACCCTTTTTGTTTTGAAAGGATTTATTAGGTTTTTTTCTATTTTAGCCGTATAGGAAAATCACAGCTTTTAATAATTGTAACCTTTCATAACTCAAAGAGGTGGGAGATATACTCAGATCTAAAGTGTAGAAATAGTCTGTTATATGTAGAAGTCATTCTTTCAAAACTTTAAGTAAAAGTAGAAAAGTAGTGGCAAAATATACTTAAAGTACCAAAAGTAAAAGAGCTCATTATGCAAAATGACACTTTTGATGCATTGATTGATTGTTGAATTAATGTGTGCATAATTTTAATGTTATAAAGGTGGGCTAATTTTATTATTTTGTATTGGAAATCGATTGAAAACGATACGATTATGCGATTACATTTTGAATTATCATGCCTCTGTGTGACAGCCAAGGTTAGAGGCATTATGTTTTGGGTTGTCCCATTCTTGTGATCACAATATGTCTTGAAATAACAACAAATGTTCCTTGTGTCAAAGTGAACAAATGTCCACTTGGACTTGAGGATAAACTGCTTAGATTTTGGTGTTGAAAGATCGAAGGTCAAGGTCACCATGACCTTGCATCTGTCCCATCCTTGTGAACACAATAAATCAGGAATCCTCTTGGTCTCAAGGATAAAATAGTTAGAATTTGGTGGCCAGAGGTCAAGATCAGTGTGACCTCGTAAAACACATTTCTGGCCAAAACATAAAAATGAATGTGCTAATTTTACACAACTGTCTAATGGGAGAAAATAATGATTTGACACGATTTTGTATCAACAAGGTCAAAAGTCAAGTATAGACAGGCAACTGCAGCTCAACTGTTTGGCAGAGGCATAGAAATGTGAGGTGGTAACTACAATTTGTAGCTAAAATGTAGTTGAGTAAATGTAGTAAGTATGGAAATCCTCAAGTAGTAGTAGTAATTGTATCATAGAGTACTTGAGTAATCCACTTTTACTATGTGGGACATTTTTTGAGGTGTCACTGCCAACACAAAGTCTACAACAGTGTCTCATCCTTGCGGCAACTTGGGAGGCCTGACTATAAAAACCTTCAGCCTCTCAGGGATGTGGAACATCATGTTCTCTATTCACATGCTTTTTTTCTGCTATACAACAGCACAAAGTAATAACAGAGCCCCGTATTTATCTTACAATTTTTTTTTTTTTACTTTTGAAAAGCTCATTTAATTTGATATTTCCCAGTGTGTCATGTATAACCAGGGGTGAGAGCAAGCTTGCATAAGAGCCCCAGAAATCCTGCTGTGTTTACACTTCCAGAGACTTTAACTCTGCCGTGTCAAAGCAAAAATCCCAATGAGACCCAGCTTATTATTTTGCTTCTTTATCTAAGGCAAACACTGAGTGCACTTTAGTTTGGCAGAAATGTGTCTCTAGGAATGTTGTGTTTCTTGAAAGGTTATAGTACATTTTTCTTTGGGATAACAACGATGCTTTCGCAGCTGTTCTGCAGGCCTTGGTGTCCTCTTTATCCATGCAAAGCACAGGAAAACAGAGGTTCGTTATATTGTATTAGTTAGTTAGAAACAGCTACACCAATGTCAGCTAAAGATCTGGGTGTTCAAAAGTTGTTTTCTATTTTAAGGCCTGCAAAGAAATCAACAGGATCTGTAGCTTACTGTATATGAAATACCAATGCTGTTTGCAAATTACTGAGCAGAACATCTGTAGCCCAAAGAGCCCAAACTACAGAATGTCTCTTGAATTTGGATTTGCTGTATTCTCTTTGGCGTGACTCTAACATCTTGTGCATCTTTGTGGGATGACAGACTCATGTGAAGGATTTTTTTTCCTCTTTCCAAGGTACACTGCAGCTGTGGAATAATATTGATGTTCCCCTTTCTTCTGTTTTCCACCCACACATATTTTTATGCCCGGTGTTAAACTTCTAGTCAAATAAATTATTTCTTTTAAAAAGTGCTCATATAGCTCATGCCATTGTCTTGTTATGGAAATTATGAATAATGCGTATTGATGAAACATCTTTGACAGACTTATCACAACTCCCTTTCAACACAAGGAACCAAGTTCATAAATAATAATGAATCTTGCCTGAAAGTATTCACAACAGAATCTAAAGGTTGATTCAAAAAGTCTCACTTTTTCATCACAGTTGAAAGCGTCTTTCTGCTACTAACTCTGGATTTTATATGAATATACACTGACTGACTTGACATTAATTTCCTAGTGACTTAATTACCCCTCACCATAAACTTAATGCTAGCCCAACCTCAAACCAGGGCTTTGTTCTAAAATGTATTGATTTGCATAACTGCTTTTCTTCCTTGCAATGTGACTGTGTTAACAGATTTATGTCCCCTTAAGATGAGTAACAAAAGTACACACACACACCCAGGATTTGCAAGTGTTGATGAACCAAAGACACATTTCAATTTTGGCCGTGCCACATGGAAAGTCAAGGGGTCACCAGAGTCATTACAATTAATCTAATGCTGAAAGGAAAAGAACTTACAGTTTTGGTAATTCTCACTGTAAAAGTACTGAAATAATCTGTTTCTAGCTGATTATGTCAAATATAATAATAATAATAATAATAATAATAATAATAATAATAATAATAACTTTATTTATGTAGCACCTTTAAAAACAGTGCTTTAACAGACAAACCAAAAAAGAGGATA
>OMNN01040839.1:37077-57884 GCA_900302755.1 Chromis chromis
TGTCATCATATTGTATCTATCATAAATCAAATAACAAAACGGAATTGTTGCTTTCAACCCCTGCAATTCCTTTTTTTCCCAAGACTGATATTTTCACTACATTTGAAGAGCATGAAATCAAGTGGCAACCTTGCAGTTCAGTACAAAAAAAATAATGTGCAACTTGTGCAATAGCCAACAAAACAAAAACAAAAAAAAGTGAACAAAGCGAAACTTTAAACTGTAATATTAACAAAGAAGTGAGGTTGAAAAGTGGCACTTAATGAAAAAAGGTCATGTGAAAAAAACACTGTGTGATGGAGAATGGTGAATATGTACAGTACATTGTGTGAGAGCTGACTGTGTTTGATGAGTCTTTGGTTTCTTAATATTACACGGAAGTCCAATAACAAAATAAAAAAAAGTGCTCAAGATTGTCCTTAAAAACAAAAATGCTACCATATCCATCTCTCAGGCATTGATGTGACTGTGAGTACTTAAGGGGCTGAAGTGGTATAACACACACATAAATAAACATATAAAACAGTCAAACAGTTCACGTCTGGCTTCAGCGTAGGTGCTGTCCTTTGCTTTAATTCTTTTGTTAAGTAGAACCATCTGTCAAAACCCTTTACTTCCTTCAACAAAACTCATCACAGAAGGTATGTCTGGGTCAGCTGAAGCATAACGTGTTTTGATGAGAGCACACAGTGAGTGAAGTCATTTCTGAAGGAAGCGGGAGGCTTCCTCTCCTGTGAAACCCAGTCTGAAAGGCTAATTGGGCAAAAACAAACCAGTGTGCACGCAGGGGTAAACTGGCCCCTGTGTTAAGCTGAACCCAGTTTGGTTCCGTCACTTTTAAGGCAGCAGTGCAGTCCTGCAACAAAGTCGTCATGTGTCTTCTCCCACTCTTTACTCTGGCGTCTTCATCCCGCTCATATTTCTCCTGTGCAATCATTCAAATCAGCACAGAGTAGCATGTATTATTTAAACACAGAGGTATCAAACTATACACATCTCAGCTCACAGACATCACAGCAGTAGAAGCAGCCAGGCATACAGCAGCCATAGAGCATGGTCCTGGTTCAGATCAAGACCAACAAGCTGTGGACTCACTGGCTTTCAGCATCTGCTCCGTGGAGTTTGAATTCATTGAGTCTCTCCCAACTTTGTCAAACGTTGATCAGCAGATCAACTCCTGCTGTATCTCGGGTCGCGTGGGGAACGGGGGCTCGCTGAAGGAGAAGGCGTCGCGGCCCGCCTTCAGCTCACCCTGCCCCGGGCACATGAGGTACGACTCAATCAAGTCCAGCTCAGGAGAAGGAGCTGGGCTTTCGGGCTCCGATTCTGATTGGCTTGTCTCGGGCTCATCCAGAGAGGAGGCCGACCTGGTGTGAAGGTGCGGGTGGGAGAGGGGATGGGAGTTCAGCCAGGGGTGATTGAGGCATTCTTCTGCTGTGCTTCTCTTCCTGCACACACAAACACAATAACACTGTGGATGAGTGGAAATTCCCAAAGAGTTTATATAACTGATGGATTGCCTGAATCTTCCGATTCCCTCAATCCGCTCTCTCAGATGCCGGCCATACTCCTTTTCAACACTAGGCTTGGAAAACCACAAAAACACCACTTTTTTGCTCTCAAGACTTTTCCCCCTCCCTCTCTCACGATTACTCAAACACTGAGGAATCCTCAACTTTTTCCAGTGCTACCACTAATCTGCTGCAATTAAACAACACTGACTGGAGATTGTGGCTCTTTAATATGAGACAGAGCCTGCTGCTACTTTTACAAACAAATTGCGGTAACAAATTAAAGTCTCTGTGCTCCACCTCTCAATCAAAATTAGGTTTCGAGTGAAGTTAATCAGAAACACAGTTGTATAGCTTCCTCTGAAAATCACCTTAATTTAACTGTTCATTTTTTGACACAGTGACACATCAGTATTTCATCTGGTGTTAAAACAAAGTTGCTGGCCTAAATTTCTCTTCTTTGCAAATGAGAAGAGCTAACCACCTTTTGCAAAAAAGGAAGTGCATTCTTGCATAAAGTGACGCAAATCTTGTTACCACATGCACTCATTTAGACGTATGCGGATGTACTTCCGTGCCGGTGTGAACCTGACTCACATCCTTGATGAGTAAATCATCTCAAAATGATGCTGATGGAAACTTTGCAGTTTTAGCCATAATCAGACCATCTGATCATCTTCATCTCTACTGTCTATAGCCTCACCTGGGGTTTTTCACCAACAAGGACTTAATGAAGTCAACAGCCAGGGAGGAGATCCCCTCAAATGTGTCCTGCGAGTAGTCTATGTTGACTTGGGAAATGTTGAGGAAGGTCTCCTGCTTGTCGTCACCCAGAAAGGGAGACTCGCCCGTCAGCATGACGTAGGTCAAGACCCCGATACTCCTGAAACAGAGAAAAGAAGAATGGTAAGGACGTCATGAGGCAAGTTATCTTTGATGGTTTCAGAACATCTATTGCAACACATTGTAACACAACAAATTTGGCTAACTTCCACCATGCTGTGGTTAGTCAATAATTAAATGCAAGTGAGAAGCAAAGATTATCTTGTGCTCAAAGGTCTAGACATAAAACACAATGGTTTTGCATATTAGGTATGTGATGTCAGTGTCCTGAATATGTCTCAACTTCCAGAAGTAAAGCACAGACTGAATGAATTCTGCATGGGGTCGACTAAAATGAGTGGAAATAGTCTAAAGTAGCACACTTACCACATATCTGTTGCAGTGCTAATGGGTTCATAGTTTAGGATCTCTGGTGCTGAAACAGAAACACATGGCCCCAATTAGTCATGATAAATGACACTGAAATTGAAAAGACACAGGTGGTTTGGGGGTATTTAGCAACTGGAGGCAGAACTTACCCACATACTCTGGGGTACCAAGGATCTCCCTGACTTCTGTGATTTTGTCCATGCGTCTGGACAAGCCAAAATCCACAATACGAATGTCCCCCAGAGGCCTGGCACTGGTCAGCAAGATATTCTGGGGCTGTAGAGGATGCAGACACCCAGATTAGGCAAAGGTACGTTACATAATGTTTATTCGAGCAGTCTGAGGTCTTGCATCTGAGGTCACTAATTGTCTCTGTGAATGAGTCAAAACATTGGAGGTAACTGGGCCCAAGAGGATTTGGGGTGGAGTTCGTCAGTCAGTGTCCTAGCTGCTCCTCTTAGCTCATCCGCTAAGCCTATCAGATGAGACTGAAAACAGTCAGGACATCTCTGCCAAACGCTTAGATGTCTTCATGGTTAGTATGTACTGTACCGTACATACAACTGTGTTTAATTCTGGCCTAATGCCTGCTGGAACATGTGAGATAAACACAAAAAGAAAAGACTGTCAGGCCTGTGCCAGTAGTGTCTATGAAACCACAAAAGCGCCTCAAGAAGTGAATGACATTCACCTCTTGAAAACTCTTAATCTCACACAATATTAATACATACCAAGTATCAGCTGGGTTAAAACAAGGCTTTAGTGTACTGATCATTTAATCTAGAACACATGCAGTTCACTTTTAGAGTAATTGTGTAACATGTAATAAGAAACCAGACACTTCGTTAATTTGTGAGACTCTAAGAAAGGAAAGCAGGGGAAACCTCAGCGGTGACAGCCTTGTTACCTCAGGACCCATTAAAGACAACATGATAGTTCAGTCAGGTTCTTTTACCCGACTGGTTCCTCGCGGGAACAGGGTCGTGACACACTGAAT
Source organism: Chromis chromis (assembly GCA_900302755.1). Classification (NCBI taxonomy): domain Eukaryota; kingdom Metazoa; phylum Chordata; class Actinopteri; family Pomacentridae; genus Chromis; species Chromis chromis. The sequence continues at coordinate 40,798 of OMNN01040839.1, forward strand.
GAGCTGCAGTTGCATAACAGAAATAATATCTCCCTCAGTCTGACACTCGAGGGAATGCAGTGTCCTATATTCTCATATAATCTTTCTGCTTACTTTCAGGTCAAGATGCACCACATTGTTCCGATGCAGGAAGGCCACACCAGTCAGAATCTGCTTTGCCAGCCGCACCACATCTTTCTCTGTGAAGGCCTCGTCGTTATCTGCAACGCATTGGTTGAAGATTTCGCCGCCGGCAGCACTGCAAGGAAAGCACAGGAAGGAAAACTGAGAAAAATAACACGGATAAGACGAGAAGAAAAGAACTCTGCATGGATAGCCACCCAGAGGAGTTTAGTTTGGCTGACTTTCATTTCTGATTATTCATTGTAACTTGTCATAATAAATTGCGGCCTCAAAATGTACTAACACGCCCTTCCCCTCAGTCTGAATCACACAGGCTGACAATGGCAAATACCAGCCCATCCCATTAGTACAATTTTAGTGAACAAACCCAAAGTAATTTCTACTTTGTTGAAAATTACGTAACAGCTCATCTCCTTATTAGTGTACTTTGGCTTGGAGCAACAAAGTCCATCCACATCTACACGCTGTACTCGAGTCCAACATAAATCAATATAATTTTAGGTACCCTGCCTGTGCATGTACCTGCCTCTTCTCACGAATATTGCTGAGATAAGAATAGTTATATCAGCGTACAGGAGGTTCAGATAAGGTGTTTTACAGCCTGATATATTGCAGCTAAACTTAATAAAACATGGGGGAGGAAACAGAAGCAAAAACCAACCAACTACCGGTAATCAAAGCTGATAACATTTTCTTAAAGTTGAATGGAACATATGTAATTAAATATTGTATGAGCTTCGTCCTGCGTAGTTTTCTACTTGTTTGCTCAAAAAAAAAAAACTTATGTATGAGGGATTATCTGTTTTTGGAATTTAGGAATTAGACAACTCAATGATGACCTCTCAGTTTTGAAGTAGGACAAGTCAGATTCCTGCCTGGTCCTGCTGTGCTTGTGTAACAATGTTAAGTAAAGTGGAGACACGGTGGATTTACATTAGATGCTCCATCAGTCAGATCAATGCCTAAAGCTGACAGTTCACCCAAAAAAACTGCAACCATGTGTGAGGGATTTAGAAGGCACACATGCTTTTTATCTTCAGAGGGAAACTTTGTGACCAGGCCCTGGGCATGACTGTTACATAAGCAGTACCTTCCAATCCCCTGTTAGCCTCCTAACCCTCCACTCTTTACTAACCTCAGCTGTGAAAATAGGAACCATGTTTTTTTGGATTTTAAGGATACTCGCCACCTACCCCGCTTGCTGCAAACATGTTCGATCCCACCTAATAACCCCCAAAGAGTTTAAGAGCAAGTGGAGACACACAGTGAAACTCAATTTGATTACACTTATCTGCACATTGTAGCAAATGCGAGTAAGCCTGGTGTTGGTGTTTTAATTTGGTGAGGAAATGAAAGACATACGAGTGTGATTTGACAGATGTTTTTGATTTTATTGTGTAAAAAAACTGCTAAACTAATAGAACCCTAAAGCACTTTAGTGATTCAGGTTTGTCAAAAACTTCACTTGAATCTGTCAACTTGACCTCTAAGCATTTACTCTGCCTGTCTGAGCAATTAAAGGCTTGACAGGACAGTGTTTCAATAGCTTCATTAAGCTGTCAGTGGAGTGCCTGAAAGGATTTCGAATCCCAATGAAGATCCTTTTGTTTAAATTTAACCGGGTGCACATTCTGGCCAAGAATGATCTGTTACTTCCCTGAAGTCTAAATATTGTCACTGTGCTCTCCAGCTTTCCAAGAATGTTAATGTTCTCACTACTTTAGCGTGTAGGCAGACATCCTCCCCTACGCGGACCCACAAGAATAAACTCACTGTAGCCAAAATGTGTGAGGGCACATTGAGGCTATACAACCACGTGAAAACAAGAGTCAAGAACAGATTAATCTTAAGCTCTGAAAAAAGGAGTTATTAAGCGGGAAAGAGGCAAAAGCTGTAAAACAAGTCAACGTCCTCTTTAGTTAGTAATCACTTTGGTTCTGCAGGAGAGCCTGTTTGGTCAAAGCCTTTCTTGGCTGACCACCAAGCTGGGTGCTTATTGACGTCACAGACAGCACCCTGTCAACTAGTTTCCACAAGCCTAACCTGACTCTTGGCTGAATTTCTGGGCAGCACTTGTTCTCCTGCACAGTTCAATTTAAGTCCATTGAGGTCTTGGTTATGTTAAGACGATACTGAAATTGAGGGGATATTGAAATTAAAATGAACATAAAACATGGCAATGCTCTCTAAGCAACAGTAATTTAAAATAGCAAACTGAAAAATCAAATCAAGTTATACCTCAGTCTAGCTTAATGGATACACTGAGAAGCAAATGCAGTGAAGTCACATGATACACTCTTATCATTGACCTGGAAATCTTTCAGCTTCACAAAGTATCTTATATCTTGTATCTCAAGGACTGTATTGGTTTGGCTGCAGTTACAGTTTAGATAATTTTATCTGCAGAAGTCTCCTTATATTACCTTTAACCTTCTAACAAATAAAATAGGTTTATCACTTTCCTGCAGTAGACTTTCTTATGGAAATGAAGAAATATTCTTCATGGAGAATTCATTGCCATGACCATCTTTAGCTACTTTGCAAAAAAAGGAAAAAAAGTTGAAGAATCCAGAGGTAATTCATTTTTCATTAATGTGACCATCTCTCAAACTAGTCATTATACTTGGGATTTCTGTGGAACTAATGCACTCTGGGGCTGCACTTTCAAAGATGATTAGAATTCAACTTCTTCCATTTCTCTGACATTGACAAGGATGTGGTTGGGGCTACGAGAAGTGTGTGCGCGCACACCGCTTTATAGCAGCGTGGCGGTGTGCTACTTTTGGGAGCCTTGCTTGCTGCTTACATTTAAACCCACAGGAAATGGAAAATGGTTTGCAATTCTTGAAACTCATGCTGAGGTCAGACAGTTTGGAGATGCAGCGTTTCACGAGCCAAGGGTCTCACTGTGAGCGCTTCTGCAGATTTTAGCACAAATGTACAGTGCGCTAGTTAATAACCGTCATTTAAAAACCAAGCTCTTTCAGCGTTAAAATATTGTGCATGTGCAGGCTGCTTGATTATATGCTCAGTAACTCCCTTTGCAACTGCTTTGGCAGCTGAAAAGGAACTGTGGACCAGTGCCGACTGACCTCCTGCTATGTTTTCTCTGCAGGCATGCAGGGGTGAATGATGGTGCTACTTCCCCTTTCACACTTCAGTCAGAGGTCAAACACAGCCTCCCCCCCACAGAGAGGCTTTTGTTCTACAGAGGCATTCCATGTCTGGGATGGGAATGTCTAGCGAGGACCGGGTAAGAGAAGGCTTCCTGCCTGTGCAATGAGCAGTTGTGGAACAGGGTCAGGAGGAACGTGGTTCAAATAATTGCCCGGCGTTATCTAACTATAAAGGAGTGAGCGAGGTAATTAAAATGCTAAGTGGTCTTTTCAAATCCTAATTAAATTCCGTCATTAGAGCAATCAGAGGACACTTACTAAAAACATCATATCATTTAATACTGAACCACAACAACAGGCTGGAGCCAGACAGCTGTGATGACCTTGCTGGGTCACTGAATGTGCAGCTCAGCTGCTGGTGAGTTCACCTGCATGTTGGTGAGCAACATGCAATAAGCACTGAGCAGTAAGTTCACACAGTAGCATCTAAATGACTAACTTATTGGTCAATGTTGTTACTTTCACACAGTGAGCACAGTGCAAGTTTGCCACGTCGGTATTTAAAGTGACAGTTCTTCACAGTCATCAAGGGTAACAAGAAACCGAGAGAATGAGGCTACGCTGAGACAAGCCGTTAACCACAGAGACTGAGAATTTCCATTTAAGGCAAAGTTCATGTAACAGTAATGCAAGGCTTTGCATTTCACACGTGTGTATGTTTTTTAAAGACTTGAGTGACATGCATCTGTATTCTCAGCAACTACACCACAACTAAACCAGGACGTCAGATCTACAGAGAGAGATATACAGGATAAGCGCAGACAATTCTTGTGAAAAACACCAAACCTCTTACATTCCCGTCATGCATAAAACAGAATTCTGCATGACGTGCATAAAAGATTTGATGCAAGTCTTTCCTCGACTAAAAAACTTTTGCTTATCAAGTAGAATTGCAGAAACCATCTGCATAAGAAAGTTTTTAGAGAGTGATGATGAAAGGATTTTGTTCTCTTAAATAATTAAGAACCCAATAATTTTATCATAGTTTTCCTCAAATTGCTTGAACACTAACAAGTGTGGAAAGTTTAAAAGGTCTTTTAAATTACCACCAGCACTTCTCTCTTCAGTACCAGTGCCAGCCAGGGCTGGGTGTGTTTGAACACAAACAATGTGGGAAAGACAGACAGATGTGGCTATGATGTAGAATATAAATTTTCAGTGAACTTTTAAAGACCTTTGTGTTGTTTCTGTAAGGTTCACAGTATTATCTTACCACTCCAAAACGAGGATGATTTCAGTGTTGGTTTCATAGACCTCATGCAGTGCCACCACATAGGGGTTTGCCTTGGCCGACTCCAGCACGGCGATCTCGTTCAAGATGTCCATGCGGCAGTCCTCGCCCTTCCGTCGCTTTCGCAGGAACTTGGCAGCATACTGCTTCCCTGTCGCCTTCTCAATGCACTTCTTCACCACTGCAAACTTTCCCCTGGGAAACAAAGAGGGAAGGGAGCGAGAGAGTGATTAGTAAGGAGACAGAAAAATCACAACCACATTACTGGCTTTTCAGAAATATTTGGTCAGAGATGGGTCTGTTCCATATCCAAATAGCCGCTGAATTAAATTTAGGTCACTTAAAATGCTGCAAATTAAAGGCTAAAACTGCTGGACATATTCATGACAGTTAAACTGCCCTGAGGCAAGACATTTGGGAAAGCCCCCTAATCAGCCTTGAGTGCAACACTGAAGGAAAGATTATGGAGCAGCTCAGAGATAAGGCTGAGTAGCATCATTTGAAAATACAGACAGTTATTGACCACTGATATGCCAGGGAGGCGGCATTAGATATTCGGTTGAGAGTTCCCCCTTTCTCCGCCTCTTCCTCCAGCCTCCAGCAGGGTCTGACAGCAGGCAGATAAGGCCGACACTTTAGGCCAAAGCTGCTGAATAGTGGGCAGGGACCTGATAAGGGTACTGCTACTTTAGAGGTCAAACAAAAACAAATAGATGTGATGGCTTGGTTGCTCGATGTGAGGTATAGCATGGGATTAAGAGCACCTACTTTCACGACCTCATTGCTACCATTCATTTTTGTGCATATACATTGATGGATTCAAAGAAGGTGTTCGGGGTCAGCTGTGGGTGTGGGCAGGATGTCCGATGTGTGCAGAATTGCCACTCTGTGTCAAACCGACACAATCACCAGCCGTCCCTCCCAGGCTGATAATGAGGCCTTGTCCACTTCCCTTTCTTCACAGCTGACAGCAGCAGGGACAAATGGAATTGTGTTGACGCCTCCACCCAAACCCTCAGCCAGAGACTGCTTCTCCTTTGACAGTCCTACAAAAGCTGACCAGTCGGCTAAACACAGCAGCCTCGGGACCAAGACCACCCACCTGACCATGGTTGGGGATGCCAGGCAGGGGGTCACTGCTGTTACAGTCAGGTTGGAGCCTAATGCAGCATGCGGAAATTGACACTGTAACCTCAACATCTTTATCCGTCCAACATCTCAATGCTTTAATGAGCTACACAATTCGCATTTACTGCCAAAGGCTTAGGAAACATGAATACGGGATGTAAAGAGACGACTGAACTGGGCAGAATCTAAATGAAATGAAGTCAGAGAGGTCCAGTCAGCATGGTGCCAGTCATTTTCTCACACAGTGTTACTCCAAGCCAACTGTGCTGCTGACCAAAAACAGCAACTGTTCTGGATGGAGTCTGGTTCTGTTTTGGCTCTCACTCTGGCTGCTGAGGCCCGGTTCCTTCTCTTTTGCAGTTTCCCAGTCTGACAGAATGGTGACGAGTCATTGTTCAGAGTGAAAAGGCAAAAGCCTTCAGAGCCTTTTCATCCTTAATTAGCCAAGTTCAGAGCTTTAGGCTGGGAACTACATATGGAGTGAAAAGAAATGACCACTGGCGACGGAAAAGAGCAACAGGAGGCCTTTTCAAAAGCTGACAACAGGTCAGAGGTTAAAAAACAAGGCCATCTTCCAGCCGGCCATGTTCACACTTTGTCATGTTACTAGGCAGATGCACAGACATATTAAGTTTCTTTTTCTTTTTTTAATTAAACACTAAGACATCTTACAGTTAAGCAGTAACAGCTCACTTTGCAGGGTTATCCTCTGCAGAATCTGTCTGAAACTACTCTGTCATCAATCATCAACTTTACTGTGACACGCAACTAATTCCTCCCCAGCACTTGAGATGGTGATAATTTGATTGAGAAATTGGTTTCCTGTGGAGTCTGCGTTTTGTCTACCTCAGCGGGGCATTGACTCATGTCTGAAGTGCAATGAGAAATGACAGCTCTTATTTGCCTGTTTCACAGACACAGTGACACACAACATGAGTTCCTCTTCCTGCTTTCAAGTTGGCCACAACATATTTTGTGCACTCTTCTGCAGGGGACCACAGCTCATAATGCAAACCCTGACAGGGAGAAAGCTTTGAAATTGAGGCCAAATGAGCCTTATTGTTTCTTTCAACTTGAAGACAGCTGAAAGGGCCTATAGGAATAATTAAACTCTAGCACCTACAGGTTCTAATATGGTCAACTTCCTAATGTACACACTATACAGCTGATTTCCTGGCTTGCAACTCTACATGCATTCCTGCACTTAATGCGATTATGAGGCCTGATCTCAGGATGTTGTTGAGCTGAAGTCATGGGAGAAGGAGGGAATGAGGATGAAAGTTCAGGTATGAGGAGGGTTTAGAGGCTACTGTAGCCTAGTACCTCAAGCCAACCCCCCTATGGGTACTGGCTGCTGTGCCGGATGTCCCAGGGTGTTCGACAAAAGAAACTGACTGCCACCAATGGACTCTTTATTTAGCCTGTCCTAGCAGTTTGCAGAGGGGCAAACCTAAAGTGGAACTGCAAAGACAGATGCAGAACTGGCACAAATCAAACAGCTGTTGAGTTAAGTGAAACCAAAGATGTCAAATGCGGCTCCTCATTTCGATTCAAAATGCTTTCAGTAGGAAAGTCATTATAGTCTGGCACACTGGGGAATCCCCTCTTAAATATGGCTGGAATCTGCACTTAAGTCTGGGATTCACAATTCAGCAAGTGTGACCAACAAAATGCATTTGGCTGAAGAGGGAGACAGAGAGAGGAAGACAGAGGCAGAGAAAAGTGGCTACTGTTGGATGGCATATTTAGTGATATTTCCAGGGGAAACAGGTACATGAAATAGGAAAACTGAGATAAAAAGAGAGCAGATAACCATATAACTAATAATTTCATATATATAAATATATACAGTCTTCAAAAGCCATCAGAATTTGTGTTTTATGTTCTCTCATTTGTCGGGCTGCTTATATTCTCAATTGACATCACACTTGTAAGGCTGTACCATTTTTTTTTTACAACAACTTTAAATTCAACTTATGATATTTGAGGCTTTGCATTTTCACTACCACACACTAGGATATACTAAACCACACAAGTAAGCATGACACACGTTGTGGAGTTTCAAAACAGAGAAAAAATACAATGCTTTCTTAGATACCCCAGTGGGTGGATGGTAGCTGCGACTTAGGTTTCCCTGAGAGGGGCTTTCTAGGAGCTTTCTGCCCCCTGCTTCTTCACATAGCTCATTAAAATAGGCCAATCAGAAAGTCCTAAAACAATCCAGCAACTTTTAGCCAAGACGCACAAAAGCGCATTACCATTACGCACTCCGGGTGCCAAAGCCTTGCTCCGTCAATGGATGGTATGCAGGGATTGGAAATGCTCAATTAACACGCTTCCCATTAACACGTGCAGAGAGTAATTCTAATATGATTACCCGATTTGCTTAAGCTCATCAAGATGTTGATGCAAAGTCCAGCCAGCCAACGCACGAACCAAATAAGCGCACAGATTATTCCATCAATGAATACTTGAAACTCAAACATGCACAAAAAAAACAAACTCACCTGCCCAGTTCTTTGCCCACCAGCTCGTAATTGGCTGCGAACGGTTCGGCTCTTATCCTCGTGTGGATTTTTGTCACCATCCCGTTTTTGCTCATCGTTGCTGAATCTGGCATCGGAGACGTGCTTTGAAATGAAACAGTTTTTTTCCCCTTCCACCAAATAAATAAGACAAAAAAGAAATCTGCTCCGTTCAAGTAAAAACTCTCATGGTAAAGTGAACCGGTTTGGAGCTGTGTGACACCACCGGGAGATAATCCAGGTTAAAGCGCGTCCCAAACGAGAGGATGATGATGATGCCTGCAGGAGCGCAACACAGTCGGTGCAGTGAATTAGTTTGAGTGCTACTACACATTCCTGACAATAAACTCGTCCTCCGGCCCCGCCCCCCTGCGCTGACGCTCAGCAGAGGCAGCCAATGAACTTGCTGAACAGGACAAGGTGCAGGCCAGCTGGCAAGTGGTGGCAAGTGACAGGAGCTGATTGGGGCTGGTACAGGAACATAAACAAAAGCTTCTGTCATCAATGCCAGTATGACAGTTATTAGTATGACAAATAAAAATTATGTGGGTTTAACCTGTGTTATATAATACACAAGGCATATAAATATCATTAAAGCTACTGTCTAAGCACTTGTAATTTAGAGCAGTTTTTTGCTGTGATTATGAGGCTTAAAGTGCAGGTAAACCCTAAAGGGAAAAAATAATATTTTCTAGGAATAAATAATAAAACACTTATGGCAAAAATAGTCTCATGTGCCTGATGAACCTTTTCCCTCTTACTTCTAATCCTGTGTTAAACCCCAGAATTCACTCACACATGATGAACTGCTATTCATAGTTGCATGAAACCTCATGCACGCACACATGCAGTCCTAAACATTTCAAGTATTTTTGTCGTTATTCTTGGTATGTGTTTTTCTGCTTCCTGCTCTGGGTTTGGCTGTGCTGCAGGTGAGACATGACTTTTTCTCACACTAAGTTCAGCTGTATAATCCAAAGCTGCCCTCTGGTTATGGGAGCTTTCTTATCTGTGGGAAAGTTGTTTGGTTGTCAATTGAACCTGCATGTCACTCAGGAGGAATTCAAAGGATTTGACAACTCATCAGTGGCACAGGTTAAGGTCGGAAAGTCCGGTGATGTTGATGTGCAGGCGCTCGATGAGTTCTCTGCCAACTTTTTGAGTCTATAAAAACTCTAATGAAAAAACGGTGCTGTCACAGCTTAACTGGATGCCAGAATAGTGCAAATGAGAAAATGTGATTGGTATTTATGGCTCGCAGAGAGAGCCAACGTGACGATGACCTGGACTTCATGGGAAATGTGTCACCTAAGCTCCAGGGGCTTGCTGGAGGTAAAACCCAAGAAGCTGCTAGAAAGACCAAGGTCTGGGCTGACCCCAAACAAATAGAAAAAGTACAGACACACACAAGCAAGTCTTCCCCAGCTGAGTGTCATTCCCAGACAATAAAGGAACCAGTGGTGGAGGCTGTGGTTTTGGCCTCGGTTTATACCTCACGTAGCGAAGAAACAATATGAGACAGTGTGAGGCGATTGCTTTCCTCAAAAACATTGTTGTAGTAGTTGCCAACTAGTCATAAAGGGCTACAGATAAGAATTATTTTACTGGCATCTGCCTAATGTTCAAAGATTTTTGCAATCAAATTAAACAGAGAAGTGTAGTTGTAGTTTTGTGAAGCTGGACCCTACAACTTAAAAATGAATAAAACTTTGTCTGTTGTTGGATTGAATGATAAAGGTAACTGCTTCAGTGCTTTTTTGATTATAAAAGTGCCCTTTAAAATGGAGTGACTCATACCAGCCTTCATGCTTCTTAATGAGGAGATGAATATTTGTGTTGCCTTGAGGTAATAGAAGAGAAGAAGTGAAGAAAAAATAAAACATGACAGGTTCTTCTGTTCTGCTTTATGGCCTGTGGCTGAGCACATTGATAGTGGTTGGTCACATGCCCTACATAGCTGTTATCTAGCACACAGAGCAGGATTTGTCCAATCGCTCCATTCCGGAGCTAATTTTGTTGCCATAAACAGCAACTGATGTAAAAGAGACCTATTGAGAGTTGACATTCTTCAGGCCCTACCGAGTCATTAGTGTCCAGCGACAAGGTTGCATAACCTGTTACGCTTCCACAAATTGTTACCTTAAGTCTAAGTGAGACCGCTCAGAAGCCTTGACCCTCTTTCTCTGCCAGGCGTCCCATTAAAGCCGGGGTCACAGTTCAGAGGGACCACGTTAGTGAAGGAGCTCTACCTGGCCCAGGAGACCTAATGAAAACACATACCAGCAAATTAGCCTGCCAGCATGCAGTTTAGCTAACATAAATATGAGAAGTTCAGTCGTGACCTGGGGAACATGAAAACTTTCCGTGCCACTGGAACAAATAGGCCTAGTCATGACTGGGTCAGAAAACACGGTTCTTGTTTTTTTACAAGACCTCAGCTATAAAGTAATGTCTGGGTCGGTGCCAGAAAGTGTCCAATCTGACTGATGTAAAAGTGGGATTTGATGGCGTTTATTAGGGTACGAGGGCATGTGACGATGTTCCAGCCTTTGCCTGAGATTGTATTTTCTGTGGGGGGGAGATGTTCATAAGGTCGATCCTGAAACCTATTTTTTTTGGCCACTTTGGGACAATGGAAACAAACTATGAACTCAATACTGACATATTATACACTTATAATTTGAAATGGAAACTTTAAACATTGTTTATTTATGAATCAGAGCAACATTATTATTCATCTGTAGTTGTGTTTCTGTCTGCCTGATGAATGTAAATCCAAAAGTCACACCCTTTAAGCTCTGTTTATGGAATCTACCATTTGTACAGTGTGTTTTTGGAGCTCTTTTGCTGTAAACAACACTATGAGTGCATCAACAGTGAACCAAGACAGCAAAGTTACAGGCCAAACAGCTGAACAATGAGCTGCTGCTTGCTATAAATCTCTGTAAAGCTGAGGGGAGCTGCAGATTCAGGTGATAACTCTGTGTGGGTTTATTATTATGAGGGACCCCTTCCACAAATTATATATTCTTATTATAAAAACACACTTTTAGATAAATCACATTAAGCTGACATCCTCACACAGGATGGAAAATCAGAGAAGCCACTTATAAAGAGTTGCTGAACAGCCAAAGGAGGTGAAACATTGTGGGTAGAGGAGGCAATCCGGTGTTAAAAGAAGTGAACATTGAAGGATCAGGGTAAATGTACACTATTAAGCTCTCTTATGACCCCCTTAGGTAAATGTGCTAGGGAGACAGACGGTCTTTTGTCCACATTTTCAAAGATGTCCTTTCTCTCCTCTCATTTTTGTTGCCCATGGCTGTGTAAAAAGGGGGGTGTGCTCATTATGTAAGTGTTTCTCTCCTGTGACTCTGTGGCACAGTGCTGTTAAATGTTTGCTGCTGTGCCTTTATGAGACTGCTCGGAGGCCGGTGCCGTTGTGTCAAGATGTCCAACCTCGATAACATCCCAGACTTTCCCTTTCGAATGACCACAATGACCTGTTTCCACCCCAGGCTTATAAAATAGAGGAGGTATGATTGAGGAAGTATGCCATCATCTGGTACTGGCAAATGTCTGAGTGATGAGTTAACCTTTTTACATGTGACTTTGTAGATAAAAATCAAACAGCCCTCCATGGCAGAATGTTTTTGAGGCTCTTTGTTGCTTTCTTTTCCTTGTTTGGCTGCTGATAGCTACTTACAAACAACATTTCGTGAGATTACAGCCTCGCTTAGAAAATTTGCCTTGTTAGCAAGACCTAAAAGACAACATGTGCAAAATTGCAAAATACCGAATCCATACAGAGAATGATTGCTAGCTGTCTAAATTCTCTGTTTATGGTTCTTAGTTGTAAACCATTGTTTATGCAGAAAGAGGATTCTATGTAATGAGTGGCTTCAGACTCAGACAGGCTACTTGGTAATCTCAGCTCAGTCTATAGGTGTTCCCTGTCTTCTATGATTGCTTATACAGGCTTTCAGTACATATATCTTATCAGATGTGTTGTGCAATTTGTAATTAACACGCGGCTGATGTTTTGACGTAATGTTTCATGCCTTTGCAATGGCAGATGCTAATTTGCTGGGGTAGAGAACTTGCATGTTACCACTTACAGGGTACAGCAGTCTGATTTAATACATGATGTCATGCTTTCATTAACTCCATAAATCATGTGTGCAGTGTTGTAATGGTGGCGAGCCTGGGTCACACACTGGTGTGATCTCTAATCCGTTTGCGGTGACCTCAGTGTAAAGCAGCCTGAATGGAGCGGCAAAGGTCTCGCACCTCATAAAACTAAAAAGCCCAAAAAGCCCTGGTTGATTTAGATGCTTAGCGCACCACCCACGTCTTTACCCCCTTCTCCCAATTACTGCTGGTATTTCAGCCACATCGACTACTGTGGCTAATAAAAAGAACAAACATCCCGTCTGTGGCCTGACAGGGAAGAATCGGTGGTTTCTCAAACGCTGGCGCTAGAAGTCATTCACCTCAGGACTGCAGGATGACGTGCAGAGTTGACGCTCGAGCGGTATTAAAAGATAAGTTCCTAATCCTTTTGGCAACAGTGAAAAACACTGAAGGAGGGATAAAAATAAGGCAATAGGCTTGAGAGCTCATTGCCTTGTTTGTAATCTAAGAACAACATATACCACAGTGGAAATGATGTTTCAGAATCCTCAACTTCAAGTCAGTTATCACATTATTTTATAATGCGACATGATTGTGAAGGTAAATGTAGGTTAGTTGGCAGTATGCTACCACTTGCTTGTAAAGAAGATGCATGCACACACACATGCACACACAAATATCCAGCAATGTTAATGTGACTGTCGCTTGACCTTTGCTGCTTTAGTAAAACATTTTTTGACATGTTCAGCAGCAGTTGAGCAACATATCTTTTCTGTATCTGATAATTCCTCTTCAGGTATGTTACAGATAATTTACTGTGGAACTGTCTCTGCTTTAAACTAAAGCTTCTGTTCCACCACCTTGCTGTAGGTAGTTAGAAAGTAAACATGTTTTTCAACTCCTCACAATTCCAGTAGTGCCTCATTTGTCAAATACCTCTCACCAGGCTTACACATACACACACACATGTATATGCACATTTCTGTTTGCATCGATGTCTCTCAGTCAAAAACAGCGCTTTCAAGTGTATTTAATACACTTCAATCAATTCAAAGGAGCAACACTAAAGGATGCTAGTTTTAGTTCCTCTCTTCTGACGAGAAAACCAACAAGGAAAAACTGACATTCAGGAGAAATGCAACGCTGAGGAAAGAGTAGAGCAGTGGGAATGTTTGTGTTTAAATTGCAGAGCCACAGATTGCAGTGGAAAGCTTGAGTGTGAATTGCATCTTTTTTTTTTCTCCCACAAGTATGAAATTAGCTTTTACAGACTTTTTTCCCCCCTTGTTGCGGCAACTGATTTGTTTTCTTTAGCTCACATGCTGTGCAGTGTGTGGGTTGCTGCAAACCAGCAGCACAGGAAGAGAGGGATGAGAGCGAGAGAAGTTGAAAGCTGTACTCAGGTAGATGCAGACGAGAAGATGTTTGCCACATCCTGCCTTGCTTTTCTGGCAACGTGACCTCCCAGGCTGGAGGAATTCACAACTATAGCTGCGCACATGTCTACAAGGCGCCATTTGCACAAAAAGACAGTTATTGCGGTAAAAGATGTGATTTCTGTCCGCAGGGAGATGAATTAATCAGATTTGTGTGAGTGATAATGGAACAAAAGCAACGTGCAGCACTGTATTTACAGTAGACAAAAGGCGTTAGACCATCTTATGATATTTCCTTAAAAAGTGTAGAAGAGAAGCACGTTGTTGAGCTGACTGCATGTGCAGCTTAACAATGCTCGTCTAGATTGGCCAAAATAGCTACATGCAGATTTAGATATTACACCACCCTAAAGGCCGTTGGGGTGTGGATATTAACAGATGCAGCCAAGCTTAACCATGGACAGACACAGACAGACCAACTTAGAAACTGAAAGGGCTTTCTCAGCTGTTGCTTCTGTCTCCGGTCTTCATCCCCCATTTCACAGCCACATCATTGTCTCATTAATCCAAAAAGAGCCACATAAAGCCTTTCACAGCTCCATTCACTGTACATGCTTTATGCCAAACAAGACTTGCATTATCTAGATAATATCTGCAGGATTTAAGCACAACTTTTTTGGAATTTAACAGACACCTTCTCGGGCCAGATGAAAAATACTTGGCCAACATTTCCCCGCACCAGTCGCCATCCATCAAAAGCTTATCTAAATGGGCTGGTTGCCAAAACAAATTAGTGTTGTCTCAGTTGGGCCTTGATGACATGGAAAAATAAAGTTGTGAAAAATAGCAGTTGCAGTCTGACAGTAATGAACACAACTTCCCAGCAATGTGTCATGAAAATGAGATGGGATGGTCAGATAAAACCAGTAACAGACAGCTGGAAGAATATAAATGGCACAAATGCGAGGGAGAGTGATAGAAGAAGACATGCCAGCGGGTGGAAGAAAGACGAGAGAGGGAAACAGAGGAAATGGGGAAGCAGAGAAATCCATTTGGAATGTCTGAGTCAGGGGAGAAATGGAAAAAATGTATTTTAATTGGCAACTGAGCATGGGAGGTGGAGAGAACCGGGGGGTGAGTGTTAAGAAACAGGGTGGTGTGAGTCTAGCATACAGAAATACCCATAATAAAAAAAAGATACATTTAAAAGGAGAATAAGCACAATGGAAAACTTACACAAAATCCTCTTGTAAAACTAAACACCTCTAAATTAGGAATTGTAAACAACTTGAGTACACATACACACACACACACACACACAAGATGATTGTCTGCAAGGATAGTCATTGCAAACAATAATTTGCTGACATTTCTGTGCTATTTGTTGTGGCAGGCTTTTGCTAAGGGAATTTCCTGATTATTTTTTTTAGTGTGTTTGTTTCATGAAAGGAAGTAGTCCCCACTCAGCTAATGGAGATGACAAATAGACACACAATACCTCTGGGAAATGTGTTGGTAGATTAGAAGTACAACCTGTGCTTCTCATATTTTAACATTACGCTTTGCACTCTAACCTGCACCCTCTGTCAGTGTGCATGGATCTAACTAACAAGTCTAACTGCTGCTTCTACACCACACTGAGCAACACAGCCCAGTGACTGTTGTAACAGCAGGTAGATGTGGCCATATGTCATCTGAGTCATGGGAGGGGGTCAAAGGTCGGCTTGGCATTAATGATTACCTGGTGAAGCGCGCTGCTTCGGTTCTCTGTGTTTGTTTGCGTAGCCGTGGTGACGGTGCAACAAGCTGATGCATTACACGCACACACTTCCCATTTGTACCATCCCAGCCTTTATCATCCTTGGGCTATTGCTCAGCAAGTACGGAATAGTCAGCATGAAACAACATGAAAACCCCTGATAAAATAAAACACACAACCCCGGCTCAAGAGTTTAATAACTTCAAATCTAAGAAGTGTTTGATGATTTTTTTCCCCCCTTGTGTGTGGAAAGTGTGTGGGAGAAGGAATATGCTTTAAAACATAGCCAAGTAAATTTTTAAAGGGCTTAGCCTCTCGACCTTATATCCATCTCACCACAAAGCCATTGGGAAGAGCTTTGTGGTTTTAGTTTATGGGAATATCTCAACTTCAAATGAGGTGAGAGAAGGGCAAACATCATAACGGACCTCATAAAGTAATATTTTGTAAGGTGAAAACTGCACGTGGACGGTTGCGTGAGTAAAAAGGTCAGCGGTTTTCATGAGACATCCAATACGGAATAATTAATGCCGGTCCCACCAGTTTACACTGCACTGAACAGAGCCACGATTTTGTGTGTGAGTGCATGTTTGCTTATGCATATGTGTAATTTGTGTTTGTGTGTTCCTTTGTATGCGCTCCTTGGTGTTTTTTGTTTGACCACATGTAACCAGCAGGCAGCTTGTTCTGTTGCCGTGTTGCCCTTTGTGACTTGCATGAGGAATGAGGTGAGGGGAGGTCTGTGTCAAAGGTCAGACAAAGAGTATAACCTTTTTTTTGCTGCAATGTGACACTTGATGACCACTCCTTTATTCATATTGTGAACAGGTGCATTGTATTCTGAGAAACCCTGTCTTTTGTTTTTTTTGTGCTTTTGTAAGCAATATGTTTACTTGCTTTATATTGGATAGTCAGATATTTAGATTGATGCGATTCTCATATTTGTCCACTACAGCTGGTAGTTATTTTAGCTTAGCACTGGAAACAGGAGATGCAACATGATTACCATGTTTCCAGCCTTTATACTTAGTTAAGATAAGTGACTGATTACTGTAGTAATATACTGTATTTATTTAATGCATCTGACTGTCTAACAGATAAATAAGAGAGTTTTTCATTTAATGTTCTACCAATAAGCATATATGTATGGCAAAAATGTTGAACTTTTGTGTTAACCTGCATGGTATGTAGCCTATATTTATTTTATAAAACAATTTTAATGTGGTAATACTAGTTATGCTGCCCTTTTCTGCAAATTCATCACATTATGCAATATAAAAGAGTTAGTGTTAATGAAAAACATATGACATTTATTGTCTTAAATGATGGATGGTGATAGAGAAAATGCCACTAGGTTAAAATTTAAATGATTTATGACTGTCAAGAAAATAGAACTGAAAATTTCTATGATATTTAGAGTAAATTGAAACTGACTTAAGTATACTTTTGGCCTTATGGGAGCAGAAGAAGAATTACAAGTAAAGGAGTAAGGAATGTAGACAGCAAATTTCACGGAAACACAGCCATGAGATTTTGATTTGGACCAAAGCGCTGGTCAAGGGGAAGCTGTGGCCTGAGTGGAGATCAGGATCTCCACAAAATATAGGAATTATCTAATAGCAAACAAAACACGGG
>OMNN01040839.1:57904-79029 GCA_900302755.1 Chromis chromis
GTTTTTCATTTAATGTTCTACCAATAAGCATATATGTATTGCAAAAATGTTGAACTTTTGTGTTAACCTGCATGGTATGTAGCCTATATTTATTTTATAAAACAATTTTAATGTGGTAATACTAGTTATGCTGCCCTTTTAGTTTATATTATATTTTCTGCAAATTCATCACATTATGCAATATAAAAGAGTTAGTGTTAATGAAAAACATATGACATTTATTGTCTTAAATGATGGATGGTGATAGAGAAAATGCCACTAGGTTAAAATTTAAATGATTTATGACTGTCAAGAAAATAGAACTGAAAATTTCTATGATATTTAGAGTAAATTGAAAAACTGACTTAAGTATACTTTTGGCCTTATGGGAGCAGAAGAAGAATTACAAGTAAAGGAGTAAGAAATGTAGACATCAAATTTCATGGAAACATGAGGGTCTAAATGAGGTAAATATGTTTATAATCTCTACACCTTTTTTTTCTCTTTACTTTTGGCCTTATGGGAGCAGAAGAAGCAATACAAGTAAAGGAGTAAGGAATGTAGACAGCAAATTTCACGGAAACACAGCCATGAGATTTTGATTTGGACCAAAGCGCTGGTCAAGGGGAAGCTGTGGCCTGAGTGGAGATCAGGATCTCCACAAAATATAGGAATTATCTAATAGCAAACAAAACACGGGAAAGCACTTCTTCGGCAAGAGAACATTTGGATTGAGACAAATCACCTTTCTTACAGAAGGCAACAAAACACTCAAGAATGAACTTGATACAAACAGAAATGTCTATATTACCTCAAATTAACTTTCCTGTACCTGACCCACAGCTCAGAAATGCATTCTCTCCGCTTCCTGCAAAGCCTCAGACTGGTGAAATCCAGATGAAGAGCTTTTCAACCATGTCCCTACTTTTCCATGAAAATCATTCATACCACGTTGTTGTACTGGCTGTGGCCCATATCCTGCTACTGTTTTCCTGTGTTTTGTCCTTATTCACACAAACAAATTCCTCTCAAGTCTCGCTGAATCCACAGTTTGGCTCGAGACTCCTATGAACTTGAGAATCCAGCTGCTCATTCGCTCCCATAATTTTATATTCTGCTACCACTTTCTTCAGTTCTATGCCCCTACAAGACCTCCCACAGAGACACCTAGACTAAAGTGTGTGTACCCTATGTCTGTGTTAACTCCAGCTTAGTTCTCAAAGACCCCACAACTATGACTTATAGCTCATGTTGACAGCCAGTTATTTATGCATCCCTTCAGGCCTCTGTGCTCTTTAGTTACCCCCTCAGCTTTTCAACTGATCACATCGCAAATCAGACAAGTGACCCGCAGCCACTAATGAGCGAAACATTTCTCAGCACACGTTACTCCTACAAGGAGCTTGTTTTGGCTGCCATTTCATTGACGTTTCACACTCCTGTTTTAGAACCCTGTGAAGGATTTTTAATGTACATGTGATGCTGAACTGAATGCAACTGATGATAGAAAATGTAAAAGTCAAATGAACTGCCCTCAAATAATCTGTGAAGATTTGGAGAGTGCCCAGATTCCAGTGGTCTGCAGCTCTTTCCCCAGGATGAATGGGAACATAAAACACTCTGGCAGGGATTCAGACTGATTCAGCCCAATGTCTGTGGCCATACTGAGGGCGTGCCCCTACATTGATCGGACACCCACCCCTGACAGGCCCTCCTCTAATTCAAAACCCTGGAACCCCACATATAAAGGCAAGGATTAGTGCCATCTGTTGGGTTTTAACATAATCTTTCTAATCAATCCCAGTGATTTGCACGAGTGTCTAAATGAGGTAAATATGTTGGGTTTATAATCTCTACACCTGTTTTTTTCTGATCCAGTAGAGACAGAAGTTGCATTTTCATATCTTGTCACACAGCCTACACATCTTTATCTTCATTCATAGCTCAGTATTTGTTATGGACAGGGCCTCTTGTGTTAACAGACACTGAATTGCTCCTTTGTCTCTCCTTGTCATCTATTGAGTGAAGTGTCTGTTGGAGAGGGGACCATTGTCACTGTGGGATGGGGTTATTTGATTCTCTGCTACTATTCGCCTCTGTGGCCATAACTCTGAGCGCAGCGAGCATGTTTCTCACACCCCTCACTCCAGCTGGGGGACAGGAAACAACTCTGTCTGTGACTGCGGCTTTCGAAAGGTTGCGTCTCGTGAGTGTTGCGATGGCAATGCGCAGGGACGGCAAGAATGCAGCACCCTGATGCTGGATCTCAAGGAATCTCCCTGCTGACGCAAGGCCAGGGAAGAGGAATCTGGTGCCACATCCATGTTAAACCAGAGGCAGGACTCAAACTCCAACTTCGAACAGAGATGAATTATTTGGAAATTAATTATCAGTTCACTATCAAATGACTTCACAGCCTTGTCTTGTTTATTTTTTACAATGTAAGCAGAAGAAGAAATGTTGCCTTTGCAAAAACAGCTGTCCAAATGAGGAATATTAGGCTTTTTAAGATTTAAGATATTACATAAATGGTTGCATGAAGCTAAATTTATAATCTCAAACAGTTCACCTCCTTTAATGAGAGAATAAATCTCTTATAAAACATGACCTCTCCAAATCTAGCCTGACAGAAGAGCTTTCCAGCACCTTTGATGTCATTTTCACCTTCGTCTCGAGCGTAACGTTAATGAGGAGAACAGGATATGTCCGCTGCTGTATCTGATCCAAAGCACTGATCAAAGACCCCAGAGACAGATCGGTCATATGATCTGGCCAAGTCTACTTGAGACTCAGACAGCCAAGACAGTCATGAATTAAAGAAATTCACAAGCATGAGGCCCAGAGGTGTGTTTCCTTAGTGCTTTTATTCTGTTTATTTCTTGTGATCTTTGAATAAATTTCTCATAGGAAAACACCTTTGTGCTTTTTTTCAATGCAAAACTACATCCTCATGTAATTAGCTAGAATATTCCGTCCCTCTTTCAGTCACTTTGTTAGTCTTTGTTTTATTTTAAGAAATTTAAGAGTGAATAATAGCAGCTAATAATTTATCTGATTTGTCTGCTGCTGTGGTGAAATCTTTCTGGCTTTGTAATACGAGGTTACATTTGAGGCTCTCAGTGGTGGAAAGTGAAAGAGACATTTACTTTGCTACTGCAATTAAAAACTGCAGGCTGTACTTCAGTATGTTACATTTTCTTTTCCACTACATTTTACACGTCACAACGAAATATTCGAATATAGAAATTAGGTCACTCGAAACTTTTCAGATTACCCAGAAAACACATCAAAATCTTACAGAATACAACAAACTGATGAAGACTGAACCTGCAGCTCTCAACCTTTTTGCCTTGTAACCCTTGTCTGTGGTTGATGCTCCTTATTAAGTTTCAATTGCCTACGAGTTGTTAATATTTCCACCAATTCTGCCCTTAAACTGTTATTTTTGCATCATTGTTGTTCTCTCCCCCCCCCACACCCCCAGCCAGTATTTCATAGCAGAAGATGAGCGTAGCAGATTTTTGTTTTTCCTTCTTTCCTTTCCCATTACTTTTCCCTCACATTCATCTTGTGAACCTCCAGAGGTGTGTAACCTCTTGGTTGGAAACAGCAACTGTGCAATGTTATAATTACACCTTGACTAGCTGGAACAGCGAAATGCTTCTTATGCATTGATGCATAATATTAAAAATCTGTCATATATTTATTAGTCACAGGGGTAATTTGATTGCAGACTTACGTTTCTTAAAAGCCACTGGGGGATGATACATCTTAGCCAGAAGGGAAAGTGACACTTTGCTTGAAGAAGCCTCTTGGTTGGATTAAATGTGTAGCTAAAAGACAAAGCAACATGCTCACAACCTGGCAGTCATCAAATTGTCCTTATTGATGGGCTAATTATTAATCTATAAAGCATCAAAATTATTTTTTAAATTTTAACAAAGCTATCCAACTAACTTCATGTAGAGTATAGTTTATTAGAACGTTGACAGGAACCTCTCGAATCAGGTTCATATACTGGTGCTAACTGCCAGAGGTGACGCAATTTATTGTAAGTGTAAGGGCGTGAAGGGCAAGAACACCACCCATGCTTTCAGACACGCTAATCCTTTTACCATCCAGCAATGAGCCACAAACAAGGATGGAATGTGAAAGTGACTTTTGAACATCTTGAACAGAAACTATGAGGAGTTGGAATGTTTGCCGAGAGTCAAGCTGGCCCATCAGCTCAGTGTAATGTCCATATTAGGCTGCTATGCCATGGAATTCCTGACGTGCCCGTCATGAAGACTGCCATGCATGTCAGTCTCAGACTTTAACTTGATTTCTTGGGTCGAAGAAGTCACCTTATATAACCAGCGGCTAATAATCATGCGCTTGGGCTTTTCTCCGCTTCTGCAAAGCTATCTGCCGCGTTCCACAGAAGTCAGCTTTCTAAAAACCCAAATTATAGGCCCAAATAGCCTTATGTAATAATTACTAAGTATGATAAATTGTCAGCAAAGATATTCGCCCCAGATACAGCTGAGTGGTCCGCTCATGTCAGAGGACTTTTACGATTCTCAGAGGATCATGCAACACAGCACGTTTTCCCAGAGCTTTATTTTGACCTTTGCTCTGTCATCTCATAACCACGAGATAGATTCAATTGCCATCTACCAGAAGGGCTTCTGAGAAATTCAGCCACATGTCACAGTGATCCTCTTCTATCACTGTCGAAATGTACCTTAGCCTTTAACTTCTCCCTCTAATCACTTTTAAATAGAGCAGCGTCCGAGCATATTAGCAGAGGAGGAAGAGGACAGGGGAAATTCTCTTCCACATGAGCAATAAAATGACATGACAGAATAGGGAAAGATGTGTGATAAGCACGTAGCAGCCATTTACAGTGTGTACAAACCCACGTTGGGAACTTGGCTCCTGGTCATTTTGAGTGAAGGAAATGATGCTGAGAGGTGATAAGCTGCAGATGGTCTTGGGGAATGTTCTGTAAATGCATCCTTAGCTTCAACTAGGAGCTTGTGTAGAAAAACTAAATTTATATAATCAACTGTATTTGGAATAGAAACTCATGATTTGCTAGTTTTTTAAGCAATTATGACATTTGCCCTTTATTTTTATTTGCACTCTTTCATGTAAAAAGACATTAAAGTACAAAAAAATAGAATGTTATGCTAGAAACAATGAATAAAAGAATATTGTTGCTCATATTCTTTTGCAAAAGGCCACTTTTAACCTGTAAAATGTAAGAAATGCCCTTTGGCTCTGAAAAAGACTTCACTTTAACCACCAGCTATAAACTAAAATTGACAGGAACCACAGCAGGAAATGAAGCAGACAAACAAACAGCACATATAGCAACCATGTTACCTAGATACTGTAAGCGGTTGGGCTGTGTCAGACATACAGGGAAGAGATTTGTCTTAGTTTTTGTTGCAAGGCCAGCCTATCTCTGTTCTACTGAATCTTTTGTCAAGTGTAGCATGAACAAATCCGTTGAGGAGTCGACCAATGGGAACAACACAGTGTCTGAGCAAAACAATGACAAGCCACAATAGGCATGTTAGAAATGAAGATAGACAACATTACTTTCTATTTAGCTGTGTGAGAGAAGCATTGGTTGAGGTAATAACAAGGATTAGCTCTCAACTGTGGCAGTGTGGGACGTACTGGGCCGGTGCCGAGAGCATTTGACAAAAGGTGCCGAGGAAATACGATCCCCTTTGAACATGTCAGTTTGAGAAGGGAGGAGAAAAGGTACTCATGGTGGTAGATATTTATCAGGTTTGCATGCCACAGGTGTGTCAAACTTAGCACCTGGGAACTGAAAGTCAAGGGAGTCGTTATGCAACTGTGGAATGAGCTGGCAATTTGGGGTGTGTTATCATAATTTTCCAAGGCATTGAAAGACTGTGCGCCCAGGTTTCATTAGCATTCCTTAAACAGCAAGGTTATGCAAGCTAATACAATAGGTGGGGTATCCCCGACCAGCAGAAATCAAAATAAAAGAGCACAGTACAGACACTTAGACAAACATTAGGACAAGACTGCATTATTCAGATCTAAAGATTGCATATCTCAACTGCAAAGCATACAAGTCTCATTTTGTATGCATTTGAGAGTCAGGGGAAGTGGGTTTGGTGAGTATTTGCACATGAGAACACAGGAAAGAGAGGCTGTGGCGTGTGTTACTGTAAAATACAAATCAAAAATGTTTACAGTTTAAAAGATAGCATGTGGGGTGGTATAAATGTGCCTGTGAAGGAAGTTTTGCCACTTACTGACATGCCTGCCCATACGATGCGTAATGTTATGTCTGCGCACTTAGTCAGTCTTTCCAGACCCACCTGTAAACACAGCGTATCCAGGTAACCAGGTGGTTGGTGGAGTGTGCTGCTGATTTCATCGGTATCGCTGGGAAGACGAGAAAGCACCTGGAGAGGCATTATCTAAAACGGGTAAATTAAGACCCCTGAAGAGAAATCATATGAAAGAGGAAGCACAGACTGTGAGGACAGAAAAGAAGCCATGTGGTTAATTAACAGTGCCGAGTGTGAGCAGTAGCAGTAAATTCTGCCTGCTTTTACAGCCGAGTGCTCTTTTTGCTCAGTGTCGGGTAAATACCAGTATGGCTGAGTCACTTACCATGCCTCAACATACCACCCATCAGTTCATTTTTACCACAGCGCAGGTGGGGAAGTGATGCATGGAGTGCTTGGCATTCACTCCCTGCTGCACCTGGAGAAAAAAGACACAGAGCCAAGAACAAAAATGTAAAACACTGGAATGTGTGCCGCAGGATATTCTCAATATATATCCACTGAATATTTAAGAAATCATCTATTTTATTTTGTTTTAGTTTAAAGGTATGTATCTCTTTTATATTCACCTATTGACCTCATTAGGCAACCCAATCACAGTTTTGTGCTATTTTTCCAGTCAGACCAGCAAACCTCCACTGATCATATCTGCATTTAGACAGAACTTTCTCGTACACGTTATCTAACAAGCTGAATCTCACGACGGAACAAGCCCTCGATACATATTTCAGATATATTTGTGCCCGTCGACCAAACAAAAGTCTCCATGATGGTGCAGCTGCAGGAGGTATGCATACACACCAAAACTGTTGCATACACACCAAAACTGTCCTGTTTTGACCTCCTGCTTAAGCCACGTCTTAGATTATCAACGCTCTGGGCTAAAAACAGGTCAGGTCTAGTCCGAGTACAGACTTGAGTGCCCGAAGGCCCAGAAAAGAGCAGGAACAGGATGTCCCCGCTATAACAGCGAGAAAGAATGCCTCAAACAGTTGATTCAAGACAGAGGAGACATTTCCCATGACACAATTCCAGCCATTTCCTGGAGCACTAAAGTTTTGTATACAAACGGGTCTGAGGAATGCCAAACCAGCAGGTCGAGCGGTGACCCCGAGGGTTACGGCTGACGTAAAGCCTCATGTCCAGCAGGACACTATAAACCCTGCATGATCACATAAACTCTGGGAAAATATACATGTATAAAATATGTTGCTGTACCATTTCAGAACATGAGTTAGCTTTAGTTTTGCTCTGGGATGGAAGTTTGGCAATATCCATTTGTCCCACAGCAAAATTGTAATGCTTCTCACCTGTATTAGTTTCTTTCTGTCTTGAACTTGCAGCAAGTGTGCTAAATTATGCATATAAGTGCTTTCAGACAGACTGCACTTTGCTCTTTAATAGGATCATAACTTGCATTTAAGTAAAATTCAAAATGCATGAGTTAAGTCTGTAGAGTTTCCGCTGGTTGTGCTAAAATAGTTTCAGGAAATGGTTTTCTGTATATTAGAAGATGAAAATGTGTTGACTCTGCTTCAGTATATGTGCCTTCATACTTTCCACACATCCTCTCCTGTTTCAGCTGTGATGATTTTACCAGGAAAGAGTAAGCCCCGCTGCCTCTGTATTACCTTGTGAAAAATGCATTGCGCATTTCTCAGCTTCTCTCTTTACCCTTTATTGAAGCAAACCTGCCATAAGCTCCGTGGTCGTCTGATTTGTCAAAGCCACATCTCTCATCAGTTGGCAGTTTATAAGCAGGCACATAAAGTTATAGCTCCTCGGTTTGGGTTTTATCATCCTAGATTACATTCTTAGACAAGGGAATTCTTTTCAATCCCTCACTCCAATCCCCGTTGTCCTGTAGGCTGGATGGGTTTCACAGAGCAGCGAATGCATTCTATTTTTACCACATAACCTTGGAACATATATGAGTGCGAGGCTCAACTGTAACACACAGGAGCACACAACGTCTCTCGAATACTGACAGCTTCATTTTTAACTGTTAGTACCAGAGTTGAAGGAGAGGATATTTGTGTGTTGAGAAAGAGCGGCAAGTAAAGGTCACAGACGCAGTAACTCTATCTCATCAGATGCAGACGCTTGTGGGTTTTTTTAAGTGACACATATCCCTCCAGGCAGATAGAGAGGAATTAATTTGATATCAGAATGCTTTAGTAATATGAACTTATTGGCATTGAGACAACAGCAGGCAGAAACACTGATCATATTATAACATTTCGGTGACATTTCTGTCTTCTTAGGAACAGTGCCTTTATTGTTGTCTGCAGCATTTAACAGCATTTATGTAAAGTCTTTTCACTGACTGTAGAAAATTGCTGCGTTCCAGGACACAAATAAAGGGGAAAGGACAGTCCGACCCTTTATAAGGCACAAAGTCACGGTGTTCTACATCTCAGAATTGAGTTGTCTCTGGGATGTACAAATAATGACAGCATGTATTTGATAAAGGGTGATCTCAGTCAGAGCAGTGGTTCCTAATCCTTTTTGTCAGACTCATTTTACGGGATGAAATACTGTTGTATAGGTCCGTTTGGATTTGCACAGCTTTTGAACCATTTATTCTGTTCTTTTAGCTTTTCCTACTCTTTATCCATAATGTCCATAATTTAGCACTTACAACTATTTCAGCCATTTCCCCATCACATTTAACATTAATAATGTATCCATTACTTTAAACTCTTTATCGATTACAGTATTTTGGATCACATTTGCATTATCTTCAACAACACATTTTATGTTTAGACATCATGTATCTTAGCATCCCCACTGAATTATTCCAGGTATGATCACCCTATTAATCTAATTCTAATCTCTATTTCCTGGTATCACCTTCATAAAAACGTCATTTTTTTTTTCCTCTTACGAAGCTGTTGGAGAGCCCCTACCAGCTGATTACATCAAGCAATCACAAGAATGACAGGGATCAGCTTTTTCTGAGATTGAGAACAAGTTCCTATCAGCCTTTAAAGGCCATTGAACTGTTTTATCTTGTACCTGTGCAATGAGGTAAAATCTCTGAGAAATGTATCGACTTCATCTGAAACGCCCCCACTAAAATTGGCCTCATTTGACTTTGTTGGCAGGTATAGCGTGACTTTTCAGCTTCGCCACATCCACCACAACACGTCTTCAGCTGTTTCACTTCTGCTCAGTACTCTCACATGGGACATCCTGTCGTGTACATCTGCTTCTGCAGCTCCTCGGTGTTATTACAAACTGAGTACCGTGTCTACACCATGCACTCATCACATGCATCTGCTCAGTCCAATGTGACTCCCAGGCTTCCACCGGTCGAGCACATGAATGGACTGACACCAGGGAGCTGTTATGTTTTTCCTCCTGAAGCAGTAGCAAATAGCTCTCTCACTATTTGCACTGCGGTCTCAGTGCAGACTCCATAAGCTCTCCAACAAACACTTTACTTTTCTCTCTAAAAAAAAATGCCACAAAGACACACGGCTGTGCACGTGGGATATCCTTGCTCTTTCTCTAAACAGCTGTGAGGTCTTCAAAAGTCTGTTTACTCTCAGTACCCCAGGCCAGTCTTACCCATGAGGCATTTTAAAGGCTTTTCCAGGCCAGTGTGCACCGCCACTAGACCTTCTCTTGATAATTACTGGGCCACAGGGAGACTGTAGGCCACGTGTAGCAGGAAGCTTCCCAACTGCACTCGACCATCGACCACAAACTGTACCATGCTGCCAGAATGGATTCAAAGACAAGAAATGGATGAAGTGCAGTGTGTACTTTTGAGTGTTGCCTGACTTTGTACAGGTGAGACAGTAGAAAGGAGAACTAAAGCTCAAAGCATAATCAGCTTGAATGTTCTCCTGGCATTTCCTTTTTTTCACATAAGTTAAAGCAATTTGCATACAGTGGCCAGCAAAGTGTTGATGTTCTTCCTCACCGCTTCTTCAAAGAACACTAACAATGCACCATGCATACTGTACGTGCAGGAGGTCAAAACACTCTGCATTCTTTACTCAGGCTTCAACACCCTAAACAAGACAAGCACTTAATGGAAATAACAAATGGATGTATACCGTGCACCATAAAACAGCTAAAACCAAGTGATGTCTAAGGTCAAGCAGTTCGAGAGTTTGAACAATGCTTGGGAGTTGCAGATATTTGAAAGAGGTTCAAGGCCTGCTGTTATCTGTCCCACAGGCTCTGGGACAGCAGCCAAGCTGATGCCATCTCAAGGGGAGGAACGCAACAAAATGGCAGGAAATTCCTACTTGGTTTGCTCCCATCAGCAGAAGAAATTCTTTTTAAATCAGTCTGCTGAAATGTTCCATACAAGTTTTTTTTTTTGGCTGCTCAGAAAGTCATCTGTAGGAAAATGCACATGTGATGGTAACCACTAAGAATGAAGAAATATGGCAGCGAGGTGAGAATTAAAAATGCCTTTAAAAATACTGCATACGAAGTCATATCAGCAAAAGTATAGTTTCTGAATTGAATCTGCAAAGTAAAGGTTACGTAACAGGTATCTGAACAAAAAAGACCCGTTTTCTATAAACCTACTACCACATCAAATGTGTCTTCACAGCCTATTGTTGTTCATGACTACTATTCTTTGCCCGAATTTTATCAAATAGTAAGTACACAAACTGGGAACCAGACTAAGTGATGAATAGTTTGTACCTGAAACTCTGTTGCCACCTAGTGAAAACTCACTTCTATGCACATGATGACGTGTTAGTCACATAACATATTTTCCAGTTGCTGCTAAGAACCTGCATGATGAATTACTTGAACCGAATAATAGATACCTCTGGATCTTAGCTGTGGTGACATTTTTTTTTATTTTAAAATGGGCAACGTTTTCCGTTTTCCTCTCAGTGCAAGCTACATTCCTACACTTGTGACCACAGATGACAAGGTCATATTAGACTTAGTCCAAAATTCCTGACTTTTCCCTCCTGTGCTTTATTTTATCACTGATGTTTTTGTGGAATTTAGTGCATTCTTAATCCTGGGAACATTTTGTGTGCAAAAATGATCTCAACTCCAATGCTCATTTAAGTTTTCAGTGCTTGGATCAGCTGATGTGGATGGAATATGTCTGAACTGAGATAATTCTGTCACACATTTGAGGAATATTTTAGAGATTATTGCTGGTTTTGAAGATGCTTCATCTGTATAAACTTGAATCCAGACTTATAGAAATGACAACTCTCTGTTAAGTTTCCCTGAAATACCAACTTCCTGCAACACAAGCCTTGTGATGGGAAAGGAAGCAAGGTTTTGGAGAACTTATAAGAATGAAACTTAGTTATATCCCCTACTCAATGCCTTAAGCCTAAACCCATTGTGCTCCTTTCTGGCTATTATCAGCCTCATTGTCTTTTTTGTCAATAAAGCCCCCAGAGGTCAGTGTGGCTTTATTCACTGGACTGATAATACATTTTCTTTGCTGCCACCTAGTGTTCACATCATTAGTGTAATTCAAAGGACAGACAGTGCACAGTGAAGCAGGATTTTCTGGATATTGTTATTATTCTCAAAAGCTAAATGTATTTGCAACCCTTCAGAGCAGTCAGTCTAACATACACACTTCCAAAAAATGCAATGACACAAGCATTGACTCTAAAACAAGGTACTGTTTCCCACACATCTCAAAAGACAAAAAAAACTAAACAAACAAAAAATACACTATACTAGCAAGGACATGAGAAAAAATGGAGGGACACCAGGTGGCTGATAACAGGCAGATGTTTAGGATTAACTGGCCTTGTGATAGTGACAGACTTAAAAACACTGGAAGGAGTTTTCACATGCCTCCATCCTATTGTCTGGCTCAGTTGGTGGCGTCCCTCTCACTTTGCTCCAGCTGCTCTCCATTGAAGATTTGGTGAGCCAGGCTCAATGGACAAGAAGGTGGTGCTGATCACAGGCTGCTCCTCCGGGATTGGTCTCAGTCTGGCAGTTCGGTTAGCCTCTGTCCCCGACAAAACATTCAAAGGTAACCACAGCTGACATCTACCAATCATGGTCTGTTACCGTATTTCTTATGTAAGAAAATATATTCTTAGAGAGCTTGTACTGGGTCAGGAAGTGTAAAGGTAAGGACCTTAAAAGCTACTAAGACCCTGTGTAACATGCAATGTTGTGCAACACAAATAACTTGACTTGACACACCATCAGATCTACCATGCACGCATATGGTGGAGCAGATGATTTGTAGAAATGTTGTATGAAAACTATTTACTATTACTTATTTGTATTTGTGCATGAGTCTAAGGTGCGACTTCCATTTTTACACACACAATGAAACATGCTACTAACATCTACTTTCTGTTTAGTTTATGCCACAATGAGAAACCTGGCCAAGAAGGAACGTCTTTTAGAGTGTGTGAAAGGCCTGCACAAGGACACTTTGGACATACTCCAAATGGACGTGACTGACCGGCAGTCCATCCTGGATGCAAGAGACAAGGTTGTGGAGAAACGAGTGGACATTCTGGGTACGCTCCGTTCTGTGTGTTTTGATCATGATTGGATTGGATAGGATGTGATTTGCACGTGTTAATTATCCCATGCTCATTACTCACAGTGTGTAACGCTGGCATGGGTTTGATGGGGCCACTGGAGGTGCAGTCGTTGGACTCGATGAGGCAGATTCTGGAGGTCAACCTCCTGGGTACCATTCAGACCATCCAGGCCTTTCTGTCGGATATGAAGGCTCAGGGCCAGGGCCGCATTCTGGTCACTGGCAGCACCGGAGGGCTTCATGGTGAGACAAGCTGCTTCGTTTTGTGGATTCACTGAATGCCAAAAGAGTTTTTGTAAAGATGAGAAATCATGTGAGCAGATCACGATGACACTTGTTACCATGCATGAAATCACCAAAATATGGTCTTGCAGGTCTTCCATTTAATGAGGTATACTGTGCCAGCAAATTTGCAATAGAGGGAGCATGTGAGAGTTTGGCTGTCCTCCTGCAACACTTCAACATCCAGTGAGTTATGAAGTGTGTTGCATCTCATTTGCTTTGTTTAAAGGCTGTTCGGGAGCATAAAATCAATGTATAATTGTCAGCTAAAAACAAAGATGCTTTCTCCTACAGTGTGAGTCTCATTGAGTGTGGTCCAGTCAACACTGACTTCCTGGTCAACTTGCAGAAGGTGGAACTTGGAGATGCATCTCTCCAACAGGTTGATAACCAAACACTCAGTCTTTATGAAAAATACCTGCAGCACTGCAGCTCTGTTTTCCAAAATGCTGCACAGGACACTGAAGACATTGTAAAGGTACGTTGTATGTCTTGTTAAGATTAGAAACTTCATGAGTAATGTACATGGCTTTTATACTGGTACGATTGAATCAGTTTGGATGTTTAAAGTGTGTTAAGTATTTTTGCATGAAATCTGTTATACATAATTACTTTAATATAGTAATAATACAATATAATCATGTTAACCTAATAACTTGAAGAAATCACACAACATTTTGTCTACAGGCTGACACACTATTCTGCATCAATAGCTCCTGACATTGTTTTTTTCCACACACAAACGCACAGAAAAAATCCAAAACCGTAAGGCATCAGTAATTAAGTAGTAGTAGTAGTAGTAGTAAGTATTAAGAAGTAATTAACTAATATTGGGGTGGGGAAAAAAGTATTTTTACCAGTTGACCCTGCACAGAGTAAACAATTTTGGGGTCAGGAATTTTTCACACAGCTCCTTTGTAAGTCATGCCAAAATCCAATGAATCAAATAATTTATTCTTTAGGTGGGTCACTGAGCATGCTTTTTTTCAAAAACTACATACAATTACATTTACATGCAATTAAGTGCATCAGTAGTAATCCTTTAGTATTATAACACAGACAGGGACCATTCTTTATGTTGAAAAATAAAGTACATTATCCTTCTAATAGTTACTTTTACTTGATTCGAGGATCACAATACCTCACTAATATAAAGCCAGAAAGCCTGCGTGTCAGTTTAGGAGCACCTCTACCTATGTCCCCAACTGTGTGTTTACTTTTTGTCTCCAAGGTATTTCTAGATGCCATCCAGTCACCCAGCCCAGCATTCAGATACTTCACCACCAGCACTGTGTCACCTCTGACCAAACTGAAGGTCACAGAACCAGACGGATCACAGTACATCAGCGCTATGAGCAAAATCATTTTCTCAGCTGAGGAACAATAGTTTTTTTTTTTTTACATGCCTTGTTTTCAACCAGTACTTTATGTGCAGCCACTGCTCTTAGGTTAATATTTAGCTTTTCTAATTTTGATCCCCCGCAAATAAAATTGTTCCTGTTGCTCAACTGGAAAGGACAGTGAGGACAAAGTTTTGTGAGTAGAGTTCATGGGAGGGAGAGACTGCAGGCTTCTATTTATATGTGTCACTTATCGGAAACACCACTCTTTATCACAAAGAAGTATAAAAATAGACTATTCTTTGGTTTGGTGGTGAAATATTTGTTTTATGTTTTGAGTCATAGGCTACCACAGCTTTTGCATTAGTCTTGCTTGAGAGTGATCTTGCCACACCTGTTTGCATATTTTTACTGTGATCAACATGCTGCTTGACAGGATGTTAAAGTAAAAACACTCTAAAAAAAACACTTGTGTAATTTTTGATTTGCTTTATACACGGGGCCATGTGAAAATAATAATAGTAATTTCTTAACAGCAGTGAAAATCAAGTTTGTTTTTTTGTGCATGCCTGAAATTAGTAATACTGGAATAAATAATAAAATTATGGATGGATAAATAAATTATTTGAAATGACCTAAAGTGACTTGAATCATTTTTCTTATCCACTTATAATGGATTTATACTAAAGGTGTTATATCTCTAGCAATGGAAAACTAGAGCAAATTTTCATAACAGGGATAAATCAAGTGTCCACAAGTATTTATGGTAATGTAAGAAATTATGTGATAACCACAAAATAAGGTATGTTTTCAAAGTGTTAGTTTAGTCTCAAAAGCCCTTTCACCTAGATTTAGATTCTCTTTCTGTCCCCGGGTCTTGTGTGGTTGTTATCCTCAAAGTTTGCATGCCTTAGACAGGTGATGGGTGACAGTGAAGTCTATTGACTGAGTGACCTGTCAATGATTAATATATTCACTGAAAGGCAAGTGAAGTGAAACAAATGACTTCATGACACCGGTGTTGAGCAGCTTAGTGAATTTAGTGACTTTCTTCTGATAATAAGTCAGCATGAACAAACAAAAAAATCCAATAGAAGGCAATTCAAGATAGCATAAACAAAGAATGACCTCTTGTAACTTTCTATTTAACATAAATCTTTAGAGGTTTAAAATCAAAGGAAAGTTAAGATATAGATATATAAATAGTCCTCCTTGTCGCAGATTGTAAGAATAACCTGCTGCAGTTGGGCTTTTGAATCAATGAACTGAATAAAGTCTACGGATTAGACTGAAGGAGGGCCAGCTGGAACAGCATCCATTTCCCTTGTTACGTTTGGCTCAGTCTGGGACTGTTAAGCCCTTGAGTATGTTCTCCTCTAACAGGAGACCGGTTATCTTGTCTGTACATCTACGAGTTACGTTGCCGACCTATCTTTGATGGGATTGACTGAGGTTCTTAAATCCTACCCTGATCAAGTGGCCTAATTCCACTCTGTAGATCCTGAAATGGATCCTGCTCTATCAGTTCTGGCTGTGTTACCACAGCCACTTAATACAGCAGCACTCAGACACATGTTAGCCTCTTAAAGCCTGCAGTTTCATGCAGATCAGTATAATAAGGGCCAGGTGAAGGATGCTGTAAAATATAGAAAAATCAAAAAGTTTTCCACTTTTTATACAGTTTCAACTTTTTTTTTAAGTCTATGCATTTGAATGTTGTTGTTTGGTAACACATTTACTTCTTCATTGCTTTAAACATTATGACAGTCAGTTTGAATGTAGACAGATTACCTTTATTCCTTTGTGGCACCAAAGTCCAGGTTCATCATGTGGACAGCATGTGCTTACTGTGCTCACATTATCATTTAGACTTTGGCTTGAAACTTCTGGGAATTCTATGAACTTGGTCGTCAGCACCGGTCACAAATGAGTCATATGTGTGTAATTTACTTAGAATGAGGCAAGAAATGTCTATTGCTTTTTTGTTTTTATGAGGGTTCTTTTAAATGACCTCGGTCTTTCTCTCTCTGAGTGAGGATCGGAGAGACATATATAGTCATTATGCATCCCATTACAATACAGCTAATAATAATGTGTTTACTTATTAAGCAAGTGGTTTATGGAAAGACAGAAATACAATGCTAATCAAATGACCCCTTAGACACTTTCTAGTAACACCAGACCTCCAATGATAAGATAGCCTTAGGGAAATATTCCTAGAGATTGTTTGTTTAACAAGTCAGTGAAACCCATAAATCCTCAATCCTCATTGTTAAATGATCCTTTTGACTGATTAAGTAATGATAAGTCTCCTATCATCCTGAAAAATCAGTTGAGATTTTAAAATCACTTACAAGTGATCTGATTGGCCGGAGCATGTGCGACTCCCGTTACGTCACTCCTGGGTTTACTACTGAAGTGGAGCGCCTCTCCATTCAGGACTAAGCCGGTTTTTGCTGCCGCTGCTGGTGCTTTTCTGATAACACCGGCGTTTCTCCGATCGAAGAACCTCATTAGTTTTTATCACAAACTTTCACAATGACCAACAAAACGACTCCCCTGCTCCTCAGGGCGCTGCTGGACATGTCTGAAGCCCACTCTTCGAAGTTTATGCGGGGAAACACGAGAAGGACGAATTTCAGGTGAGTCAGAGTGGAATGTCCCCACAGGTAGACGGAATGCTGAGGAAAGTTAGTTTGCCTTTGTTGGGGTTAACATTCACGTGTCAGTTCTCAATATGTAGCTGTCGATGTCATTTTGAAGTTGTAATGTTTAGTATTTGAGTGTGTTTAGCTGTGTTTGGCAGTCACGGGACTTTTTCAGTGGTGCTTTCGGTTTTTGTGTTATGCCGCAGGGGTTGTGCCAAAAAGTGATTGGTATCCATGGGAGCAATTATCCTTATGTCTGTGCATCGTTTCACCTGCTCTGTGTCCTGTATTATCACCAATCAAGTGTTGTTGTTTGTTTTTTTATCAGTTAAAGGACCAGTTCAATTCATGTAATACAGTTTTCACTTGCTAAAATGGCATTGCAGCCCCTAAATTGTGGCTGAAATGCCATTAATACTTAAAAATGACTTGATTGCATTCACAAGGGTTATATTTTAGAGATTGCATGCTTTATGTTAAAGCTGCATTGTCCAGTTTACACATATGTCTGTGATGAAACTTTAATGTGTCTCGTAACCGAATATTTGTGAGTGCAGTTTACAGTGTAATCTGGTTTGAGCTTCATGTGTTTGGTATGTCTAATATGCTTGTTTAGACTCAGACTGTAATAAACATGATCTCTTTTTTGATCATCCTATGAGCTGTAGTCTTTAACATATAACCCTCGTGAATGAAATCAAGTCATTTAAATGACTTGATTTCATTCATGAGGGTTATATGTTAAAGAATACAGCTTTAATATGAAGTATGCAATTTTGATCTCTAAATCAGAATCAGAATCAGAAGCTCTTTATTATCACTTGACACAATTCCATACAGAAACATTTCTACACAGAAACAAACGACATTGGGAATTTCTCCTACTAAGGGAGGAGGAGCCACTGCAAGGTTTACTTGCGCCGCCACTGCCCTTCTTCTCAGTAGGGGAGGCAGAGAAGTAAAATATAACCCTTGTGAATGCAATCAAGTCATTTTTAAGCATTAATGGCATTTCAGCCACAATTTAGGGGCTGCAATGCCATTTTGGCAAGTGAAAAATACATTACATGAATTGAACTGGTCCTTTAACTGGTAAAAAAAACACCTGATTGGTGATAATACAGGACACAGAGCAGGTGAAATGATGCACAGACATAAGGATAATTGCTCCCATGAAGGGCCATCAGTTTTTTGGCAGATGATCACTTTTTGGCTACAACAGCTATAAGTATCCACAGTGAGAAATGAAATGCAATAAGAAAGTCGGTATCAACAGTGAGGAAAACTGTAAATTAATGCTTTGGTTTCTATGGAAAAAAAAAACCTACTTATGTGAACAAACTGTAAATTTACAACACATATGTGCTCTAAAATATATGATGTCCTCTCCTCAGATACTTAAGTTCTTGTGGGGTCCTGGCTGAAAGGAGGGCCAGCCTCAACCTCTGCCCCGCCACCCCTGTGAGCACACCCAGCCGCAGCTTCATCAACCTGGCTGCTTCCATCAGCAGCCGCAGGATGGAGTACACAGAGTGCCGGACATTAGGGTGAGTGCCTCCTGACAATATCTAATAGGTAAAAACTCCACTTCCAACTCTGTGTTAACATGACCATATCATCTCATCTCATTGGTTGTGCTTCTGCCTTCATGTAACTCTGTGTTCAGGTACACTCCAGAGCAGATGTACAATGTAGTATCCAGTGTGGACCAGTACCAGCATTTTGTTCCCTGGTGCAAGAAGTCTCGAGCCATGAAGGGACGAAATGGTGACATCCGAGCAGAGCTTGAAATAGGTTTCCCCCCCATCGTTGAGCGATACATCTCTGAGGTCACCGTCGTTCCAAACCACCAAGTCAGAGTAAGTACTTGTTCTTGCAATTACAAATACCGTCTTATTTTCTTAAACAATATACTTTTCCTAATGTCTTTATGAAAAACTCCTTTTATAACTTTTTGCTATAATAAAACTAGTGTAAATTTCTGACTTTTTAACTGAGTAGCCCCTTTTGCTGAAAGGTCCCTCAAAACACATCGCAGATAGCACACCCAAAGTTTGTTCCTTTTTTTTAATGTTAAAGAGAAAAATATCTGACCTTTTGTTTCAAGAAAGAAGTTGTAGAGAGAAGTTTCTTAGTGACGCCAGTACAGTGGAAGTTTTCTTAGAACCAGTATGAACAGGCATTAGAGTAACTGCAGCTGTCCTGTTTGTCCCGCCACAACATCCTGTTTTGGATTACGAAGAAATTGAACAAGTTATTTACGGCTCAGCGTGACACAATATTGTAGACAGTCACTTGTCATGAGCGTAAGATCTTCTGGCCTTGTTGCCTTTTTGCAATCAATGATAAGTAATGGGGAATTTCCTTTGAAACAGGCTGTGTGCACTGATGGATCGCTCTTCAGCCATCTTGAAACATTATGGAGGTTTGCTCCCGGAGCCAAAGACCAACCAGACTCCTGCAAAGTGGATTTCTATGTAAGTGTTTAAAGTTAAATGAATATCTGATCTTTGGAGTCATGCGGAAATCAAGTTTGGTCATCAACAGCAACAGAAATGCAACCACATCGACAGTGAATCCATAAAATTAAACCACCCAGGAGTAACTTGCTCACAGGACTTAAGAGATCAGATTGCATGCTTAAGGAGGATCTAATTTTAAATCTCCATTCCTGTACTATTGTGAATGGATTACTAACTGAGAGGAAGTGTTGACTAAAATCTCATTATGCTCTAAATTTAGTCTTGAGTAACATGCTGGTGTCCATTGAGGTAGGCCTGAAATAGCTGTCAGGGCAGGGAACAGTGTTAAAGAGCTAATGACAGGAGTGTGACCTTAATGTTGGCTCAGATTATGTCAGGGTCAACCAGGAAGTGGTAGGATTTCAGTAGAACATGTTAAATAAGTGGTGTTGTGCAACTGATTACCCATAAGCATTTAAAGGAAGTAAAGCCCGACTATCAAAAATGACTTTTAAATAAGATCTGCAATTTTCAGCTGTAGGCAAATGTATTGTTTATGTCACTCAACAGAAAACGGTCAGAAACGGTGAGATAACTTGCCTCCTCTGTGTCTTCTGCAGGTGTCATTTGAGTTCAAGTCTCTTCTGCACTCTCAGCTGGCCAGTGTGTTCTTCGATGAGGTGGTTAAGAAGATGGTCAGTGCCTTTGAGTCACGGGCGGCGACACTTTACAGGAATCAGCATGAGGCACCGCGGAGGAGGCGGTCGTCTTGAGGCGACCTCTTTGACATTCCTTCCGTTCTCAACCACTTGGACTTTTAACCTAAACCTGGCAACCTGCTGCTTTACCTAGATCAACCATTGTCTTACACAGAAGACTGGATCTTCTTCTTGCACTCACTCTTATCTTATTCTTGAACTAAAATGCACAAAGAATATACTTTATGACATTTATTTATAAGTCACCAGCTAGTTTATTTACTTTTCTGTACATATATATTATTATATTTATTTTATGGATAGGAATAAATACATGACTCACAATCACAGATGTTTTCTTTCTTTTGGCCATACCGCCTTGTTTGGCCATACCGCCTTGTGGATGCCCGATCCCGTCAGATCTCGGAAGCTAAGCAGGGTAGGGCCTGGTCAGTACCTGGATGGGAGACTGTGAGGGAACACCAGGAAGCCTGGGTGAATGCAGTGTGAGAGTGAGTGGTTGGTGGTGGTCGGAGGGGCCGATGGCGCAGATTGGCAGCCTCACTTCCGTCAGTCTACCCCAGGGCAGCTGTGGCTACATACATAGTTTACCACCATCAAGTATGGAGTGAATGAAGAATGCAATGTAAAGCGTCTTTGAGTGTCTAGAAAAGCGCTATATAAAACCAATGCAGTATTATCATTATTATTATTATTATTAAAACTGTGGGATGATTTTCTGACTCTTGCTCAGTGCAGAAACATCTAACGGGGTTAAGAGCTTTTTCTTGCACAGAATTCTCTTGTCAGTGGAATTAAAAGGCTCTTGTGTTTTGGTAAACCCATTTCCACGCTTCATTTATAGCATCTGTTTTA
>OMNN01040840.1:0-27308 GCA_900302755.1 Chromis chromis
ACCCACAGCCTTGTGCTCAGTGCTCCCTCGGCCTGCTCCCTAGAGGAACGTATTCGGACTCAGTGCGACTTTCATAGAAGTCTGCCATTGCCAAGATGAGACGCAGCCTATTTAAGACAATCACATGATTTCATTGGGAGTCAAAATGGTCCGCGGGGGTCACTGGGTAGAGAGAGAGAGCGCGGCAGAGTGAGGGAGAGAGAGGGAGAGGGGGAACTTGGATTCTAGTCGGGCTGTCTGAGTGGGGAAAAAAAGGAAAATGACTTGCCGGGAGAGAGGACTTAAGTTCAAGCAATTTAACGCGTCTGGATACTGGAGATGAATGGAGACCAAAGTGGCCGAACTGAAGAAGGCTGCATCTGAAACTTGTTGATGCTTCATTCATCACAAGCAGAAGCGCTGCGGTTGGCTGGTTTATTTATTCATACGGCGGCTGTGTCATTTAGGCTCTGCGATCCACGGATATGGCTTTCCTGCGCCTTTCTCGTGCAGAGTGGAGAAACTGGACGCGGTGGTTGCTTTTTTTCCACCTCTTTTGTTTTTTCACGCTGAGCAAAGTAAGTCTGTTGCATTATCTCCGCTGCGCTTTTACGCACGTATTTTTACGCACATGCATGCAGAGCTCATAAAGTTGTCAACACTTCAAGATGGCAAAGTGGGCTCGTTTTCCGTGATAATTTGCAGGATGCACAAACCAAATCACATGTGCACTTCCTTCCTTACAGAGCGTATTTTTGAATGATGGTGCTGACAGTTCGGAATATCACCAAGGAGCATCGATTCTGCTCCGATCTCTCAACTTACCTCAACACACAGGTATGTTGAGTGTTGCACAAAAATGTCATCACAGGGGGGTTGAAGTGTTTTGTGTGGTGGAGTGCATGCATGAGGTTTATTCTGTGCTTTACGACACAAGAAGTTCAAAAGTGTGGCGACGTTCTGCATCCTTCAAACTACCAGCAGCATCAAACAGCGCTCACCTGCGCTGTGTGTTTCCTCTCTTCACCGCTAGGGGGCGAGCTGCACCCTGACACAGAGTCACCACTGTGTGCTGCAGCAGTGGATCCCAAGCAAAAATAAGGAATAGTTTAATTTTTTTTGCAAAACTAGTTTTACTTGTTTGACGTCCTCCATTTAAATTATTGATTTGTGAAGCCTTTCAACAAGATGCAAAGAATATTAGATTATTCATCTAATTGCTTAACGGCACAATTTAAATGCCTCCAAAAAATAAGTGAATTCAGTGACAAAAGTCTTGAATGAGGATGCAGTGATCCAATTATTATTGCAAGCTCTTAAATGCAAGGCCTTCATCTGTTCTTTGTTTTCTGGAACCAACAACCCCATGCGGTGTGCTGAGTCAGCAACTTCTTTGGCTGTGCATTCTAGTCCAAATCTCTTTCCCCTTGTTGTTGTTGTTGTTGTTACCATGAAAAGCATCCATAAATGAAACAAAAGTCTTTTCCCTGGAAACATGTGGAGATGATGTGAAACAGAACTGAGGGGGAAGCCCTATCATCTCACAGCCAGGCCTTCAACAGCGACTGCTCAGTTTGAATGTGTCCAACATTCATATAGCTGGATGGGTGAGGACAGAATTCATATGTGCAATCTTTTGTTAACTTTAAGCCGAGGTACCACTGCTTAAAGCCCCTATCAGTACTAATGGCACTCAGGAGCCACTAAACCAACAAACTAACAACTGCAGGATCTTGTCCCAGTCTAGCAGACAAGATGTGTGTGAGTGTGCTCTGTTCCCGCAGACTCTTTGTTTATACACTGTCAGACATGGGTCATTGCAGCTGTTTTTTGACTTAGGGTGGGACAGTTAACTAGATGTAAGTGTGTGTGGGGGTTGGGGGAAGGTGGACAAAGTGGCAAAGATAGAGAGGACCATTTTCTGCTCTGGTGTCTGCACAGAAAATGCTTGAGACTTGAAGTATGTGTTTGCTCTTTGCAGTGCTGCAGCTCTCAAATAGATAACACCGGTAACTTCCCACTGTGGCCACCCATTACTGTGTCTTCATGCTAAAGAGCAACCATAGTAAAGAAAGCTGCATTAAATAAATGCATCTGCTAATGAGCATGTTATGTTGTGTGTGGGGCTTTAAGTCAGCCCCAAGATGCACCAAATAACCAAGCTCAAACCTCAGGCATTCGCACTACCAGTGATGACACACTGTCTGCCACCCTGCGTGTTTTTCCCACTGCCACAACATGTCTGTCTCTGTGCTATATTTACTTATTATTAAGGCTTGCCAAAGCAGGTCATACTGTACAGTAACTGAGACTGTCTTGTTGACTGTACGTGCAAGGTTGCTGTTATTTCTGTGCACTTTAACCTGAAAAAGTGACAGCGTATCACTTTCCTGGGGCTACATTCAACATATTTGCAATGATCATTAACAAAATCAGCAATACTGCAGCTTTATTTGTTTGCTTCCTGGTTCCTCATAGACCCAGATGTATCAGGAGTAAATGGTTTAAAGGTGTGTGATTCTTATAGTACCAGGTATCCTCTCTTACTAAGATCCCACCACCAGAAGTAATGCACATTTTGACATATATTATACATGTTGTGAGCATGTAAGAGCCCGATCTCCAAAACCCTGCAATTTATCCAACATTTTAAAGACTTGATATGCTTCATTCCTCACACAGGATGCTCTCCTTCAGTAGGTCAGGCCTTTCTCACTCATAGGATGAACAGGAGTGGTGTCTCCTGTCACGATGTCCCTGGAAAAGCAATTTGGGTGCAACTCTAGGAGTCAGCAAGGAGTCAGCTACTTTTGATTTGACCTTTTGAGGAAGGACCAATTAGTTTCTGCAGCCACAGACATTTAACTGGACTTAGAGGCCTGGCCTGTGACCTGCCACCATCACCCTTTATTACCTGCAGTTATCCAGCTCGAGCTGTAGTAAAAACTGTAGTAAAACACCAGGTCAAACATGATCCACTCTCCCCTGAAAGGTCTGGCTTGGAATTGTCTAGAACCCTTCCTTTTCTTGTAACTCTTTCTTGACCCTGCCAGCAAAAGTATATGAGGCAGGTCAGGGAGAACTTACAAAGGACAGGAAAAGGTTGTAGTTTTTACTTTGTCCATGATGCAACCGTGGAAGCAGCTGACATGAGGTGTAATATATTGCAGTAGATGATGTTGACACATCAGATTCCTACAGACTGACCTCAAGGACAATGTGTTTTCTTGTTTTGAAGATGCATCTACAAAATATAATCTCTTATATTTAGTATCACAGCTTTCTTTTAGAGAGCTCCCATTTGTATTGTTTGAACCCACAAGATTAATGTTTAATACATCCATATCAAAGTAGTAGATTTATGTGCGTGTGTTCTGGTTGTATTTAAATTCAGTGTTTCTTTTTTCTTCAGTTTTTGCAAACACCTAATTATCTACTTTTCCCATTTTCTTCCTTTCCTGTTGTCTTTTATGTCTTACCAGAATATGAGATTGTATCTCCGTATGAGGTCAACCACCAGGGTCTCTACATCTCTCATGAAGTCGCCCACCATCAGCGCAGAAGGCGACGCAGATCTCTGACTCCAGATGCAGGATCATCAAACAATGACAGTGAAACCGTCCACTTTCGGCTCAGCGGCTTGGGGCAGGACTTCCACATGGAGCTGAGGGAGGCCTCGGAAAGCCTGATTGCACCTGGCTTCACCATCCAGGTCCTGGGAAAGAACGGCACCAAGAGCCTGAGGGCCTACTACCAGGACGACCTCTGCTTTTACCAGGGGTCGCTGAGGTCGAGGGTCAACTCCTCAGTGGCACTGTCCACATGCATGGGGATGGTGAGTCCAAACATGCACAGAGTCAGGTTGCAGGAGGCTTTGGATGAGAAGGAGGGAGTAGATAAGTCAAATCTGGGTTGGTGTGTGTGTTTGTAGCAGTCAAAAGGACTCCAGTGTCAGTTCATTTGAAAGTTTGCCTCCTGGATGCTTCTATTTTAGTTTAGTTTTGGCTGTATTTTGATTGATCTGTAATTGTACTCACTGATTTTGAAGAAATAGTGAGTCTGGGAGCCAAGGAAAGTTGGCTGATCCTGGAACCCTGATAATATAAATAAATATTGTCAGGGTTCTTCTAGTTCATGTCATGCAGAAACCCAGAGAGAGTTACAGAGACGGATCAATGACCCTTTCTAGCATTTAGAAAACACATAATTAACACTAAGCCTAAGTAGAACTAAATGACTGAAAGTTTAAAAACATAGAACACTGTAATTTTGGGTGAGAAGATCTTACACCCCAGATGTCAGTCAGACACTGAGCGAAAGGAAAGACTGACAAGAGAAAGGAGGAAAAAAATGCAGATTAAAGCTGGCCAGTAAATCTAGATAAAACTACAATTCTTTCATTGTGAGAAACTGTCCTTCTCTTTGACTACTTCTTTCAGTCTGCTTCTCTGAGACTGCCTTTCACACAGCACTTGAGTCAATGCATTGTCTGTCTGCTGTGGGCAGAAAATTGACTTTTATTTGACTTAAGTTGACTTAAAAACCCACTGACAAAGTTGGCAAGTCATGCACAGGAGTTTCTTCCTTCAGCCTACCGTGCATCAGTAGTTCTAACTCATTCCATGCATGTTGCACTTTTGCCTGAGTCA
Organism: Chromis chromis; assembly: GCA_900302755.1. Taxonomy (NCBI): domain Eukaryota; kingdom Metazoa; phylum Chordata; class Actinopteri; family Pomacentridae; genus Chromis; species Chromis chromis. The sequence goes on from OMNN01040840.1 coordinate 4,629, forward strand.
GCTAATGAATAACTAATGAATGGAAAAGTCAGGCCTGTGAACGCCACATCATGTTTGCTCCATAAGCCAGGAAAATCCAAATTGAAGCCAAATATGCCAGAATAATGTTTTGGTGGTACTTCATCTTTTCGTTTAGCACAAAATACACTGTTTGAACAACTTTCACAGCTGACACATGAAGTTCAGCACACAGATATCAAAATGCGCTTAATATTCCATGACACTGACTGGCATTTTTGCATGAGTTCAACTAGCGAGTAATAACGTCTGCAAATTAGCTACTGGAACTGCAAAAAAGTGAAATGACTGTATGCAAATTGCAAAATATTGCAAAATTAATTCAAGTGAATTGTCTCATTAGGAAGGGCCAGGTGCTAGCATGCGAATGGATGGCAACTGTGCAGCAAGCTGCTTTGGCACTGGATGTAATGTTAATATTAGCACAATATATACAACACACTAAAAGCTGCACAGTTAGTAAGCTGATATCCACATCCAAAACTGAGCAGATTTATTGGTGTTGACATGATCAGCAGTGCAGGTTGTGTTTGTCTTAGATCAGACTCAAGTGTTTGAGCCAAAGACTTGCTCTGAGTTTGTTCTGGAAGTGTTTGAGGGAAGTTTTGTTTTTCTTTCTACTTCTTCTTGTGTGATACATCCATCTTGTCCTGGATAAAAGTCATTATTACTTTTATCCTTTATCATTTTTATTGCTTAAGCTAATATTGCTGAGTGGACAAATTCTAATTATATCTCCCAGACTTTATTGTTGTCTGTGAAGAATGTTGGCTGACTTTCAGCAGTTCTTGCCTTGGTGGTCCTCCTCTGCTGCATGAACATAAAGGAAACATGACTGTAAGAATGACATTAAGTAAGCTGGAGTGAGGCAGCTCCACCGTAAGACCCCAAGTGTTATACTGGCCCTCTTAGCAGTCTGGACTGGAGAACAAAGGATTTTATGAATGCACATGTAATCCTCTCAGCCTTAAACTCACATTCAGATATACTCATTTAGAATCAGAGTGCAGTAATTTGCTAGTAAGCAGAGAAACAACCATAGTGTTCCGTCTTTTCGCACTGCTTTAAAAACTAGCACAACCACATTTCATTTAAGCTTTTTAGTGTGTTCAATTATAATAAATTCCAGGCCCATTTTTGCGGGTTTCCTATTTATACTTTCAGAGGACCACTGCTGTGTCTGAGAATTGCCCTCTAAAACTACAGACGGAGAATGGCACATCTCCAGGGATGCTTCTTCTCTCTTTGTGTGTGAGTGTGTGTGTGTCTGCATTTCAGACCAGATCCCAATAAAAGATTCAGCCAAAAGGTCCAGGGCTGCAGAGACTGTAAATGTGGTTCTCACGGCTGAGACTGGCTAGGACGGACTGGGTCAGTGCATTAATGGGAATTTGACTTTTTCTGATGTGAATTAGGAAACTGCGAAGGTATTTAGACTCCTGGGGAAAGATAAAGATAGCTACCATTTTTCAGAGATGCACAATCACTTCATAGACAGCCAGCAACTGAATTCAAGAGAGATTTTACTTTTATTTTTACATTCAGTTAACATCTTATTTAAACTAGCTTAGGATAGTAATATTGCAACTAATTTATCTACAGTGCCATCCTGGTTTTGTATTTGGAGAGGTTTTCCGAGATCATTGTCCTTGACTGTCCCCTTAGTATACATCATGAAATTTTAATTTGAAGATTGTTTGGTGGGTTTAAAGTTAGACTAAAGTTAGGTTTTGGTTTAAAAATGTGGCAAGTAGTGGTTAGGATTAGAGTAAATCTCTAGGAAATAAATGTAAGTCATTGTAATGTCCTCTGAAGTGGGATGTTATACGACTGGTCAGAATTTGGTAACTTGGCCACCTGAAAGCTCATAGGAGACCTTGCACTTTGGCCAGTTTCCTATTTGGCAGGCAACAGGTAAATATTGACCAGAGGAACACAGCACCTGGCCTCCAAACTGCAGCACGGTCCAACTTAGATGAGACCGTTTCATCACCTTTGTTTGCTTTGTCATTGTTTTGAGAAATGAACATTATCCATCTGCATTTCGAGTGACGTACATAGCCCATAGGTTATGGTTTCTCATGGCTGATAGACACAAAGAGAAAGAGAAAGAAAGATCAGAGTGAAAGAGAGAGATGTAGAGATAAAGTTTGTAAGGGTCATTGTTCCTTCGCTGGCATTTTGAAGTGCCAGAAAACCCCTTGTAGGGAGTGTGATGTTGTAAAGACTGTAAGTTGCCTTTTCAACTCTCCTCTTCTTGCAGCCCATATAGTGGTTTGCCCTGCTTTGATGACAGTGGGGAGATCAACCGTAAAAATCTCTTACTTACAAGCAAGGAATTGGGGGAATAAAAGTAGCAGGCCAGTCCCACTGAATGCACTGTTCACCTGCCAAGTGCTTTCATTCTCTGCACAGTCACACACATGTGGAAGGGGAGACCATAAAACAGTTCCTCTTCTGTGTCGACTTTATGCTGCAGCATAATACGCTTTAGTCTGGCTTTTATGGGGGTAAGGGTGGTGAGGGGTGAGTAGAGTGCTGTACAGACATTGTTTCAGTCTGGTACCATGAATCATTATATTTTTTCCTCTATATATGGCATCTTGTGGGATTTTCAGCCATAGAATGATGCAAGAAATGGGCAAACTGATCTTAATGATCCTGAGGTTCTCATTCAGTGCAATCGTCAGGTCAAAATATCTGATATTGCAGAGATTCTCATAATTCTCAGCTATTTGTCCATCCATCCATCCATTTTCTGCTGCTTATCTGGGGTCGGGTCGGGATGGCAGCAGGCCAAGTAGGGCATTCCAGACATCTTTCTCCTCAGGAACGCTTTCCAGTTCCTCCTGGGGGATCCCAAGAAGTTCTCAGGCCAGATATGTGACCCCTGCAGTGAATTCTGGGTCTATCCCGAGGTCTTGGACGAGCCTGGAGAAGTTCCAAAGGAAGGCAACTGGGAAACATCCTAATCAGATGCCCAAACCACCTCTGCCAGAGCAGTAACTCTACTCCAAGCTCCCTCCGAGCCCATCACTCTGTCTGTAACGGACGAAACTCATTTCGGCTGCTTGTATCTACAACCTCCTTCTTTCAGTCACTACCATGAGCTCATGGCCACAGGAGAGCGCTGAAACATAGATCCACTGGTAAATTGAGAGCTTTGCCTTCTGGCACAGCTCCCTCTTCAAGTTGAAAGTTTGGTACACATTGTGCATCAGTGCTGACATTGCACCATCCGATGCTCCATTTTCATGTAATTTCTGAACAAGATCCTGAGATACCTAAACTCTTTGCTTGTGGCAGCAACCTACTACCAACCCAGAGGCAACAATCCATTGGCTTCTGGCAAATGTATGGACTCTCATCAGGGCCGCTTTATACTTAGTTGCAAACCGCCCCAGTGCAAGATATAGATCACAACCTGTTGAAGCCAACAGAACCACATCATCCGCAAAAAAAACAAAGGCAGGACACCTTGAGATCAGGTCTATGAACAGGATTAACTGTTGGTGTGCAGTTCTAATCAGCAAATGTTAGCATGCTAAGATGAAGAACATATTACTCTTTAACTTGGACATGTTAGCATGGTGAAATTTAGCTCAAAATAACACTGAGCCTGTAAGGAAAGCCCCAAGCCACTAGCTTGATTGTAGATTCTTAGTTCTGCAAGTACAGAGACTCAGAGTAGTCTATCTAGAAACCCCAAAGTGGAAACAGTCACCTGCTTCGAATACGTATTTCACATAACATTTTTATCTACATATAAATACGATAGAATGGCCCCATTGTAATAATGACTTATGGAGGTTTTCCCAAAGGAATTAGTGTCAGACACATCTCAGATCTTTATTGTCTTATAAATTTGTCTCTATAAATATTACCAGAAACTTATCAAGCTCTGTATCTGTCTATATTTTTGCCCTTAGATGTACCTCATTATCTCTGTGCTTCATATATGTCTGTTGGTCTCATCCAATTTCACTTAGACTTGTAAAACACACCTTCCTTTTGTATCAAAGGAAAATACTAAATGTCCTGCCACTACAAATCACTTAGAGGGCATGTGTTTTCCTCTTGTAAAAGGACGGGTGTGTTTCTTGCCTCTAGGCTAGTAGTAGTGGTAATAATAGAATGCTGCACACTCGTCCCACCTCTGGGATTTCCAAGAATATAAGAGGGATGGTCTACTGATGTGATGAAGCTTTGAAAAGCATTCAGTGTGGTCTTGGCAGGTTGCTATCATCAGTTTCAACATTAGATACATAAAATGATCTGAAAGGTCTGTTACCAGTTTTATCGTAGTTTCGTTGTAGAAAATATATTAGGTACTGAGTCATGCACAGATGAGATGGATCTAATTCAGTTTGGAACATTTCCCCCAATTAATAAACCTCCAGTTTGTGTAATGTGCTCTGGATAATCTGGAAATCCCTAATTGATTCAGAAATGGTGACTTGATGGTGTGATGTCAGAGTATCATTCCCAATTTTTCAATAAACTCTGTCAACGCGAAGCCAGAGTTTGAATCGCCGCCATCGGCTGCTTGAAATGTAGCTTTTATGGGATCAGTTTTCATGCAACAAACACAGTAAATCATTACAGCATAAATCATTGCTGCACTTTGGTCTGTCAAAAGAGACTGTTGGGAAATTTTAAGCTATTTGTTGGAATGCTGTTGAGACGGAAAATCTCCACTTGCTTTTTTAAACTTATATTCTTGGATTGCTGTTGCTGTTTGTCTGATTATTATTTTTAGATTCTGCATTAAACACTCACACATTCTGTATTTCTTATATGCTTGGGTTTTAATTGAAAAGCATGCTTAGACTGAAACCATTAATACTAAATATGAAGTATAGTAATAGTTTTTTTTGTCTTCATCCCATTAGAGAGAGCAAGCCAAAGAGAGGTAGCTAGAAAGAAAACGAGAACCATATACTGCTCACAGTCAGGTGCACCTTGTAATGCACTGAATGCTTCCCCCCTCATTTCCGTTTTTCCTACCGTTTCTTACCTGCCCGCCCCCATTCCTGTCGCTGCTTGTCTGGATGAGTCTGACTCCAGAGAGTCCAGCTGTTTGCGCCCTCCCAAGTAGTGTTTCAGCATTTTATGACTGCTATTTGCACCTCGTAGAGCGCAGTGTGTAATCTGATGACTTTGGCTATTTACGAAAGGCACTAGTGTGACCTAATCTCCTAACATAGTGGCCTGCATACATACACTCACACCTAAAGAAAGTGCAGATGTATGTTTTTTTGTAAGGCAATGCTTGAACTGAAAGGCTGAGCAGCGTTTACAGACTGAAGACATCATAAAGAGATTAACTGTAGGAGCTTGTTGGCTGTTATCCTGAGGAAGACAAAGAGGATGCATGCTGCTTTGTTTAAGACAAACATTTTGAATTCATTGTGCATCCAGCACACTGCTATCACATCTGGTCTTTTATACACATTTCAAGTCTGGTTTCTGTCCTCAAATAAAAACTTGTTATATATACTACATGTGAAAATTACCTTGTTTTAAAAGATCACAGAACCTGCCAGAAAAATGTACATAATGCAACATCAGCATCCGGATTGAGTGAATTAAACACAGGACAACATCCATAAAGACGGCATTCATTAAACAATTAGAGGCATTGATGTGTCTCGAGGAGAAACAGTCCATTCAGTCAGTGTGGCAGCAGACGTAGATGAGAGGAAACAGGAGGATGTGTGGAAAGTGACTCATGGTTCTTGTTATGATGGAGCTGCAGACACAAGCATACCAGTGGCTCATCCTTAACTCGGCTTTGCAACAAATCACTGCTGAGAGGATTTTCATGTGAAGACCTTGCAAAAAAGTACAAATGAAGCTATGCAAACGCTCAATTTGACAACAACTTGTGCAGATAGAAATAGACGGTCTACTTAGATTTCACTACAGTGTACATCTCTACAGTGTGTCGAGAGTTGGCAATGCATGGTTGAAAATAAGCTCACATAGTTATCTCCATGAGGGACTTGGAACCTCATCAAGGACCCTTGGAGACCCGCATTTCTTCTTCCTATCTGGGAATAATTGTGTCTCGTGTAACAAACTTCACTGCTGAAAAGACAGATGAGTGTTTACACAAACAGCAGGATTATAAGACATGCATGTGGTGCTGAAAGGGAAGAGACAGAAGTGGCAGTCAGACAGTGAACTCTGTCACTTTGACGCTTTAGGATGTTTGTGCTTGTTGACATGCCTCAAGTGGAATTGTTAAATCGGTTTTGTCTCACGTTGCAGTTTTTGAAATTAAAAGGTCTGCGTGATTTTTGAATTGTTTGCTGCACACATATAGTATAAAGCAGTGTCTAATGCAGATATGAGCAACGGTGAAAGTAAAGTCTTCTTTTGGAATTTCTAATTGTATGAGCTAGAGAGACCTGGCAGTATAAATAAGCTTACTGTAAGTGGTTCAGCTCTGCAGATATGTTCAGAGAAAATACGTAGTTCTCTTTAAGACTGGATGTCAGCCAGATTGCCCTGTGCACTCCAGACTATTTAATATGTATCAGAACATGACAGTTTCTATAACAACTTCCAACTAAACAGTGCGGTCCACAGGCTGCAGGTGTGAGCCCAATGATTGTCTCTTTCCATCATGGATTTTCTCTTCTTTATCTGTCCCATCTCATTTGACTGCCATTGGAATGAGCAGACCAAAAATAGCCGCTCACGACAAAAACAAAGTACGAAGAAAGATTTTTCTCTTCTTTCCTTCCACCAAAAGCATGAACCTATGGCACCGCTTTTCCCCGGAGAGCCGCTTTCCTGCATCTCCACACTAATACCTCAGCATTCAACCCTGCAACCACCCACCCAGACAGAATAAATACTTAGTGTGTGAAGTTCTGGAGGTTGACAGCAGCACAGTTCAGGTCAGAGGCCTCACCGTGACTTGGAACCAAATGTTGACAATTGTCTGTGATTACACTTTGCTGGGGCGGGTGCCATGTGGAATCACGCACCGGCTGTCACATGTGATTGTGAGCAGCGATCCTGGCTGAGGTATTTCTTGACCATTGGCAGGCGAGCAACAGTTGAAGGTGGTAATGCATCGTAAGCCTCTTTCCAGTTCATCTCTGTTCTCTTTTGTCAATAACTGATCCCCCACCACCGTCTTTCTTATTCCCCAAAGCTGGAGTCAATCATCCATAGTCATTGCCGTCTCTTTGTAGTAGGTACAACACTGTGGAGAAAACTGCAGCTGTAGCCTTTCAGGGGATTTTAACACAGAGAATAGAAATGACAGTGCTGGTAAGTTGCTGATGTAGCAAAACATGCACACTGTCTAAAGACTTTATTATGAAGCATCATTGGTTTCTGGTGTTTTTTAAAGGGCCCTAAAAGATTGTAATCATGTCAGTAAGTACTGAGTACGAGTGTGTTTCCGGCTGTAAATATGCCTCCGAATATGTTTCTGTGTCGCTGTTTGTGGTTTTCTTTTGTCTGTGAAACACCAGTTACTATACGGTGGGAAATGATCATTATCCAACACAGAAACACCTGTAAACAACAACTGCTGTCCGCTGACTCGTGGTGAGGGCATGAAACCAGTGTTCCCCACATGTGACCATGAACTTCACACTTCAGGGGTCATGTAGAGTCGTGCAGATGTGTGTATGGTTTTTAAATCAAGATAGAAGAATGTGTTATATCATTTGAGAGAAAAAAGGTCAATAATGCAACATAAATGCAATATTTTGTAAGTTTCTTCCTCACAGTACACAATGAAAGCTGTAAACTGTGCGGTCATTGCGGTCATAGATGACACAACTGTATTGGCTTGTCTTCATCTATACTGAGTTCATCCTTTTTGCATTTGCTGCTTAATGCAGTTGCACTATTTTTTCCAGGACTTTGCTCCACTAGTTTTCGGATGTGTGGCAGAAGTAGAGACTCAGGTTATTAGAGGTTTGAGTCTGCAAGACTGACTTATTGCAAGTAGGGATTATCTTACTTTAATGCAAAAACATACATATGCAAATCTGTGCACATTAACACAGGCAGACAGTTGCACATTTATAATCTCTGTTTTTGCAGCTGTCTCTTGTCCCTTTTTTGTCTCAAACATCCACATTGTATTGTGTTAGGACAGTAACACACAGAGACACATATACATACAGCCACTGTGTCAGCCTGTTTCTGTCAGCCAGCGAACTGGCTGCAGTGACGAAGGACCTCACACTCCACTCACAGTGAGAGAAAAAAACGGAGACTGTAGTCAATTAAACGTATTTTAGGGAAATCACTGTTACTGCCAAGTGCAGTTAAAGTCCAAACAGTCCGTGCCAGCTGACTGTCAGCGCAGATGTGGTGCGTGTTTAGAGAGACTGAGAGAGACAAAGAGAGAGGCAGAGAGCAGAAGAAAGTATCTCCAAGTGTCTGAAACTGCCGTGTTGATGGAAGTTTATTGAAAATGGAATATGAAAGCTGAAAATGTCTCTGTCTCCGTCCCAAAGAGACTGAAAAAGACAGAGAGAGAGAAAAAGGTCAACTGAAGAAATATTTTGCTGAACATTTACAGCTTTAAAATGGGCTTTTCCCTAACATTAAAAGTGTAAGTCACTCATACTGAAAGTGTTTCCATAACAAAAGTTTCAATGAGAGAGATATTTATAATATAAAGGATCAAATTTTAAAGTCGGTTTATTACATATTATAGTCAGAGTATTTCTATTTGTTAGATTTCCAAAACATGTACACTGTAAAACATGTTTGAATAATGTTTTAAACATTTTTAACTGTATTATTTGTACAGTTTACTGAATTTCCACTGTTTTGTTAAATTACAGATGATAAAAGAAATAAAAAGAGCATCTGTTTGCATGTTATCTGTCAAAAACAGGCCAAAGCTGTTAATAATGATCTGTAGTTTTACAGATCTTTACAGAGTGTAGTTTTTTTAAACACAGTTTGACTGTGAAAAAAAGAGTATCTGATAAAACACCAAAAACAATTTTTTTTAAATTTAATTTACATGTTGACTGTAAAGAAAAAATAAGGAGGTCAAAACTGCAGTTATGATAGTATAGTAACTTTTACAAATAGTAGTTTGTTATTTTACGTTCTTGTGAAAAATTACACTTTTTTTACAGCATTTAAATCAGAAACTTATTATCAGTTATTTTACAGATATTTGCTATCTATTTTTAACCATTTTTACAGTTTTGTGAACATTACAATTTCCACTGTTTCAGTTTTTTCTTGCTCCCTTGCTGCCAAATTATCACAGTTTTATGAACGGTTAATTCTTTGTAATTTATCTTGTAATTTTTAAACTTTTTTTTTACAGTGTAGCATATAGAGTGTTTCCAAGAGAGCTTCCCTCGACATTTTTGTTTAAAAATCATTCTATCTGAACCAAGTATTATTTAGATTTTGCTGAGATAACAGCTGACCCCGAACAGCAAAACAGATGTTGAACATGAAGAAACGTGGCCGGTAATTGAGCAGCACTTAGGTTTGGAGGGTCAGGTTGCAGCGACCAAGACTCATATCTTGACTAATTGCTGACAGAGACAGATCGGGCAGCTGAACGAATACCTGGAGAAAGTTATTGTTGTAAAGTTATTTTTGTAATATATGACCACTGCCCTTTAGGCTGCTTTCAGTGGAAGATAATGTATTAGCTTTTAAGGTGTTGGACATCAAGAATAATAACTCCAGGGGTCATTTTTTATGACGCAAGTCCAACTTTTTTTCTTTAAAGTATGATATATAGCTTGAATGTCGACAGTGGTTTACATGGCTGCAACAGAAGTTTAGCCCAGGCTAAATAAATCTAAATGCTGTAAGGCTAATAAGATCTTCTGTTTTGCCTCTAGTCAGGTTTGATCCGAACACAGGACGCAGACTATTTCCTGAGACCGGTGCCACGAAGCCTTGCACAGAGAGAAAACTTCACAGCACCCTTCAGTCACCAACCTCACATCCTCTACAAGAAACAAAGGGAGTCTCGGACAGAGCAGGAAGGTCATCGGGTTCAGAAGAGATCCACAGATTCATCTCCTCACAGACACTTCATCACAAACACGGACTCCACCTACAACACTGTTAATGATGATCAACACAGGGGCCTGCAGAAACAGCAGAGCGACGTCAGTGCACATCATCACGATAGCAACAGCAGCAGCAACAGTCACAGTGACCATACGAAGCATCATCATCACCGCGGTAGCCATCGCCATGATAATGACTACAGACACGGGGAGAAGCAGAGGCAACACTTCTGTGGGAGAAGGAAGAAATGTATGTAAGGGCAATTTCTCATTCTAGTCCCCATTTAACCTGCACACTCATATTACTCTACATGTTTAGATGCATTTAACATTCTTGCAGCTGCTTCTTATGCACATATTAAGTAAATAAGGAAACAGGGGGAAACACACTGCATGAACCTTTTCTGCAAATCATTATAAATACTTAAAGAACCCACCATAAGATTTAATTATGAGATTAACCTTAGACATGTACATTCTCCCACTTAGGGGACATTTGCCATTGGTCTTTTTTTTTTTTTTTTAACTTTAACTAATTAAATTAGATTATGTAATTGTATTTTCTGTTCTGAAAAATGTCATGCAGTCATTTTTGCCCTACATGTGAAAATGGATAACATTTGACATATATATAAGAATGTTCCCACGTAGACGTATGACTCACATGCACAGTTTCCGCACTGTCATATTATTCTTACATTTCTACACATAACTAAATTATCAGTTTGAACTTAAGTTAAAGTTAAGCCACATTTGATAGGAATTATCACACCACTTGCAGTCTCACACAGAAAAGAAAAACACATGTAATATGGTAATAAATCTATTTGTTGACATTTTGGGTTAACTTTGTTAGCAGTCAACCTCACAGAGTTGAGGTTGGTTAGTGTAATGGGAACATCCACTGGTAGAATATGTTCCCATAGTCATTTAATTTCTTTGAAAGAATGCTGATATGATCATATGCATTCAACAAACATTCAAAAACACTGAACTTGTGCCTTTAGGACAACAGTTATGCCTCATTTTACAGTTATCATCAGTTCCTTTGATGTTAAATAGAAAACAATGCAGTTGCAATGCAGCTTTTTACATGGGAGAGAGATTCTTTCATTATTATAGATTTTATTCAAGACACAATTTCACACACCACAATAACCACAATAACACAGCTAATATTTGGATGAATTTTACTGATAAAAGAACCCCAGCCATGGAAGATTGGAAAGAAGAATTATATATTTGTTATGATGACAAAGTTTTCCTCAATTCACATGGACATTTCTGCTTGACTTAATTAGTGACTTAACCTATGGCAGGTCAAAAGGAATGTTTAAATTCACTTTGCAGTGTGACAAATGTTTGTTCTCAAGAAATTACCACAAGATCAGTTAACATTGCTGGTGTCACAGGGGTCACTGGAACAGAGAGGATTGAAGCGGTACCACCAGCATCAGCCTGCAGAACTCCAGCTGTCTGTCCCCTGTGAAAACACACCATGTTTACATTTCCATAACGTGACTTCACTGAACACCTGTGCTGTGTTTTAGTCAGAAAGGCACTTTGGTCATTCACCTGCTTTCCGCCTATATAAGCAAACGTTCTAGCCTTTGTAGTTTATCTGAGTCAGGCAGTGATAGGTGAAAGTTGTGATAACCTGAAAACATGGAAGTGGAGATTGGAGGCGATAATGTCAAATGCCACAGTGGTGTTAGGCTGTGCTTTTTCACTGACAGGTATACGATTAATCTTGTGTCATAGTATAAATATGAAAGTGATGTGAACGTGAGAAAGTGAGTGCGTTCTTAAGTCACATGCTCATCTAACAAATAATGGCTGGTAAGTCTGCATAAAAGGTCATTATTCTTATAAATAAGCATCTTATCTATGACAAACTGACATAACTTTGGGGACTATTTAAAAAATATTTTTATTACCTTTAGTTGGCAAAGGTGATTAAAACAGATATGTTCCTGTAATGAATAAAAATGTGTCTTTGCCTTTTATTGTCTAGAATATGAAACTTCTCAGGCGTCTCTTTGATGGCTACACTGACAGGAAAATGGATGCTTTAGCTTGTAAATCTTTCATATACATGTTGGTGCATATATTGTGACTTTCTGTAGCTACAGCTAATGCACAGCCACATCCTGTGGTTTCACACTTTACTTAATGGTAGCAAAACATAGAGACTGCCAGAGTCAACAAGAGAAACAATCTCAGTCTGCAGTTTATCCATGACATCAGGTCACAAATGTAAGAGTATAGTTAATCATCTAGAGTGGTTGTCAGCTGCTTGCCAGCATCTCTGCTTAAAGGTAGCCATTTGGCTAGTGAAGATCATTTCAAAACTTCCAAAACATACAGTCTAATTCACTGTGGGAAGGAAAGGTTTCACCTATTTGTAATGGACATTATCACGGCAATTAAATTGCTGTAATATACTTTATATACTTTATCAATCACTTAAGTCTCTGTACAGTAGTTTGTTCCTGATCATGTTGACTCTGCAGCCACGGTGCACTGCAGGTTGTTTCCACATATTTCAATTACTGAATAATTGTAACTGCTTTTATCTTCCACCATCTGTTTTACAGATATGCCCAAACCTCCAGAAGAAGATGTTTTCATCCTCCCAGATGAGTACAAGTTTATCCCCAGGAACAAAAGGGCAGCGCTGACGAAGAATCAGGCCAATCAGAAGCTCAATGTGGAGACACTGGTGGTAGTGGACAGAAAGATGATGGACAACCATGGCCATGAGAACATAACCACATATGTTCTTACTGTGCTGAATATGGTGAGATAAATTCAATTCTACAGTGTTGTGCAAGGAAACTCTCGGTCATCCACACTTTTATGATTATTCTTTAAAAGAGTTGTAACCGAAGTACTCGCTACCACACTTTCAGGATGCTTTGACTTGTACATGCTTTCCATCGAAGGTGCTCAAACATAGCAGGAAGTCCTGCGCTATGTCCACCCACTACAGTTAGCATACCTTGGGAATAATCACATTGACACAGTGCTACAGGCCAATCTGTAACTAGCTGCTATATCCTGTTAAAGGTGCAAAGTCATTAGAAACATCTCAGAAACCTTTATGGGAGACCCGTGTGTATTTCTGTGTTTGATATGAGGAGTAATGTGACCATGTGAGTAGCAAGCCATTACATACTTATTGGAGTATGAATAGAACAGCCTGTGCATCCACTGTCCACTTTCACATTCTGCTTTGAACATGCAGAATCCCTGAACTGGCCTTTATACTACATGTGACATAAATTTGGACATCTCTCAAAGTCACTGAGAGATGGCATTGACCCCTCCATGGACAAGTACAGTCCAAAATTTTGTGCCGCAAGTGCAGTACAAGGACAGTGTGCATGCACAGAATACGTATATATACGACCCACTGAGCATGTATGGAAAAATAGACAATTATTATAACAGCAACAACTGTCAGTGTGCATGTACACAAGGGGGTATAGTCAATCCTTTACACTGGCCTACAGCTGTGTCTGGCTTGTTTTTATGAATAGCAAGTACAATGTAGGACACCTACATCCTACATCACATCTTTCAATTTTATGTACACAAACTGGACAGTCCTGCACACTACCAGCATATAAAACATCTTTACAAGTGACTTAACAACAGTACAACAGTGTCTAATCTGACTGACAGCGGCGTGTAGCAGTGGCTTATTTCCTTGCATCAAATAAAGTTTTGGCATAAACAATAAAATTTCTTAATATCTGTCACCATACAGCATGTAACATCAGCTGACGTTGGTTGGAAGCCGTACAGTTTATTTGAGGTTTGCCAATACTAAGGGCTTGGTGACTTGACACGCCTGTCTTCCAGACTAACTTATCAGACAGAAGACATCTAAAAACATGAAACTGATATCTGGGTGAGATCATCGCCGCGACGCTCAGTGTCCCCCTCGTTCCTGTCAGTTCATCCGCAAGCAAATTCCGTCACGTTGGTTTTGCTACTTAATGACTGACTGACAAATCCAAAGATAATCCGTCTATTTTGAAAACATGGTTCCCTCTAGTAGAATCTGAGTCGGAGCAGTCGCAGGCCGCCTCAGAGGAGTCACCTAAATACAGTATGGAGTTTCACAGAAAACACCCAACCCCCCGCCCCAGCTGCACCACTCCCAGGGGTCTTCAAAAGGTTTTTCAAATGTTTGTTGAAAATTAAATCTAGTAAGCCTTTCCAGCATTCATGCAGATTTATGTTTTCTCTGTGGTATAGTTGGAAGACTTTGAAAACATTTTTATTTACCAATTTTAAAAAAGCATGCTGTGCATTATGCACCACAAAACACTGAAGCTCTATGGAAACTGGTGTGATTGTTTCTTCTGAAAACACAGTGATTCACAATCATCTGTTTTGATCAGATCAGACTGTGCAAATCTGACATTCTGTCAAACACCGGTGTTGCTGGACATCTCAGTTTAAGTAAGTGGCTTTGATTGCCGCTTTGACTTCAGCATTTGCTTGTGAGTTGGGTAACAAACCGCCACCATGTGTCTTCTCATGAGTCAGTGCAAAGAAGACCAAACATGAGGAACATAAGGAATGAATGAGAGTCTTCCTGGAGGAAAAAAAAGGCTTTGTGAGTGGCACCTTATGGATTCACAGGGAGAAAGACAGATAGTGAACATGAACAAAAGATTAACTGTCTCCTTTTAAAACTCAAACTGTTATGACTGATCATATGTCTGTACAAGAAGCTGAATTGGAAACAGCAGTTCTGGTTGTCAGACGTCAGCAATACCATTAAAAGAGCTTTGTGTGTTATTTCCACAGGAATGTGAAGGTGTGTCGTCTCCTACATTTGAAACAGGCCTCTTTGTTGTATTTGCAACGGTATTATTAGTTAATAAGCTTGACTAACTGATGAAAATATCCACAATAGTCTCATGATTCACACTGACCCTGTGATTTATAGCAGAGACAGAGAAACGTATGTGGTGCTTAGCTTTAAGGATGAAGTCAGGGAAGTTTTGGACACAGTAAGCGACATGTTTTATTGTTGTATCAGTCAGAAGAAAAGATAAGATGCTAATGTTACATCAGCTAGATACAGAACATCACTTAACCCCACTACCCTTATCAAGCAATTTGCAAAAGTAATTTCAAAAGGCAGTTTTAGACAAATGAAGGTGTTCAAGTAAATAGTAGTAATAATAATGTAATAATGTTTGCATCTTTCAGGTCTCCAGTCTGTTCAAAGATGGTACGATAGGAGGGAATATCAACATTGTGATAGTGGGACTCGTCCTCCTGGATGAAGAGCAGGTGAGCATCTCCAAATCAATGTCAGCTGTAATCCCCAAATGCCCAGAAAAGTTAGTCTCATGCACTAATAACTTTTCATTCTGTGTTAGCTGCACACATTATGCAGTCTGAAACAAAGAGAGAATTCAAAAAGACAGATAACTTGTTTGTTTATTTGTTGTCATGCCTGAAGGGTCAGGTCTCTTAGGTGTCTCAGATTTTCCCGGGGTTGTCCTAACTACTAAGGACTTTTACAGTGGTTAATTATAGGGTTTGTGTTTCCTTGAATCTTTGCCAGATTTAGGAGGGAAATTCTCGTGGAGTGCAGGAGTTGGAAAGAGAGCAGGAGCTACAGAGAAAAGGACAAACAGGAGAGGTTCTGTCAGAAACAGAGTCAAGTAGTTTGAGGACAATAGCCTCTGCTTTCCATCCACCTGTGATGTCCATAGATTTTAATCTTCTTTAAGAGCAACTAATTATCAGCAGGAGGAATGCCAAAAATGCACAAATCTCTGAGACATTTGTCTTCCCAGCAGCAACACTTATGTTCTCTCAGATCTTCATGTTGCCTTTAAAATGCAGATGTTTAAAGATCTTGAAACCAGGCAGAGAACCAAAAAATACTAATAAATATAACAGCAATGAATGTTCTTACACAAAGACAATATTGTCTTGCTGTGTGCCTCTTTCTGTCTGTTTTATCTCACAGGATGGTTTAGTGATCAACCACCATGCTGACCACACACTGAACAGTTTCTGCCACTGGCAGTCCACTCTGGGAGGCAGAGAAGGCCGACACCACGACCATGCCATCCTCCTCACAGGACTCGACATCTGCTCCTGGAAGAATGAACCCTGTGATACTCTTGGTACGTATTTATTGCTTTGTTTATTGCTATAAAAAATAACAGAGAAGCAGCAACCAAATGCACAAAAGTGTGATTTGAGAGTAAATAAAGGATTCCTGCAAATACACTGATCCATTGCCATGCAAAGACAATAAAATAATGAGAAGTCAGACAGTAAGAGTGCTTTTCCTCATTAAACAAAGTCACATAAATAGCATCTGTTCCTGTTTATGGTTTATTTGTTGCTCTTGCTAGAAATATGTCATTTTCTCTCTCTGACATTCTCTGGGAAGATGTCTCTGTCCTCTGTCACACTGTGTGACCCACGATCACACCAACCAAACCAGATGTTCAAAAGATGGGCAGTTTTTCTGTGCAGCACTGTCCTATGCTGTATAATGTATAGTAATATGGAAAAACGTTTAACAAAAGTTTTACAGCAGATAGAAAACAAGAGTGAATCAGAAGCATACTGTGCATTAAATGCAGACCTCTAGAATGTAAAACACAATGTTGCAAAACTAGAAGAACATAAGCTGAAAAAGTTGTCACATTAGTCATGTTTTCACTTAAACCACAGTAAATTTAAAAGAGTGCTCTTTAGCTAATATCTGTAGAGACCAAACACACATTCAGCCTTTGTGAACGTACAACATCTAACAAACTAACAACAGCCTGTTTGTGGTAATGACCATGCCAACACATTGTTGTCTTCCCCACTGTGAGAAAAAAACTTCCATTTTGTGTCCCAGAGAAACACAAAGTGATGCACACTCCAACACACACACACACATACATGAGCAAACACACACCACCTTCAAACCCCAGACCTTAGGTTTGACTTCAAAGTGTTGAGGCAAGCATTAGCTCTAATCATTGCTATGAAAGCCTAGTTCAAAGGTGTGTGTGTGTCTGTGTCTGTGTGTGTGCAGTCAAAATAAGAGTTAGCGCTGACTAATTCCCAAAGGTGTGAGCTAAAATGGCCATTACCACTCACTGTAGAACACAGTTTATTTGCATTGCAGCTACAGCCCTATCCCTCGATGTTTTCACCCATATTTCAAACCGGTATATAATATCAATGTCCTACCTCTGCCCTGACATAAAAAGGAACTAAATGGTAGTTCTCACAATCAATCTGCCTAGATATGTTTAATATCATTACTCACATTAGTTATGTATATGAGAACATTGCTTTAGGGGTTTTGCTCTCTACGGCGAACGACTTAGAGCCATAAATTAAACAAAACATGAAGCTAAATTCTCCATGAGACACTGAGGAAAAAAACGTACAGGGAGGCCCCCATGTGTATTATCCCTCTGATTCAGAGCCAGGGGTGCCATGAGTGCGTTTTTCAGAAGGAAAGTGGACAGCGGGAGGAATATGGGGAGCTGGATAGTAAAAGGGAGTTTAATAGTGAATAAAAGATACGAAAAAGAAGTGAAGACAGGGGAGGAATTTTTAAAGTAAGGTGAAAGCTAGCACGGGGATCCGGGAATGTTCCCACAGAGTCCTGTATACTAACATATGGAGGGATTTTAACTCAGATATGCTGTTTAATATTTCTTACACATGCAGCTAGTTCAGATGCTCATGAAAGAACTGAGAAGTGTGATGTAAAACTAGAAAAACATCACTTGTTTTCCAGGGTTTGCTCCAATTAGCGGGATGTGCAGTAAATACCGCAGCTGCACCGTTAATGAGGACACTGGTCTGGGTCTGGCTTTCACCATTGCACATGAATCTGGACACAAGTAAGGATTTTCAATCATTCTCATGTTCACAAGTTGGAAAAAAATGCAAAAATATATATCTAGTAGAATTACAACTTCTGCATTCAAATTTGCATGTGGGAGGAATATCAACATCAAAATATATTGTTAAACATATTTAATTTCTGTGTGTACAAGTCCACAAAGGCAGCGTTGTTCTTGTTCACCCTTTCTAATAACACACTTCCATGATACAGCCACTTATCTTCTACTGTTTGATCACTATAATTGATTAGTTTTTCATCCTCCAGTTTTGGGATGGTCCATGACGGTGAAGGGAACGTTTGTAAAAAATCAGAGGGCAACATCATGTCTCCCACATTAGCCGGCCACAATGGAATCTTTTCCTGGTCTGCCTGCAGCCGCCAGTACCTCAGCCGCTTCCTCAAGTAAGCAGCCATGTATTCCCTCACTGCTATGCTTTTGTTGTGGTGAACAAAGCAAACAAAACGATTTAAGAAGCTCTTTCTTATTAATACAGACATTTATGGTTAACTTTCCCTGAAGAGTCTTATTAGATTTTCAGAACATAACAATTACATTACATCCTTATGGCAGACTGATGAGTATGGCCTCATGCTACCCCCTTGTTAAGTGCTCATGCAACAAAGACATGAAGCACAGTGTTATTAAAATTATTTTAAAATGCATTGTGTTTATATATTTCAACATGTGTTACTGATAGATGAACATGTGTTGTAGAAAAGCATGTCAGCAGCAGATATATCAGTTACTGATGTTGCTGTGATCCAAAGTGCCAAATGAAGAACTGTACTTGAGTTGGAACTGTTGCAGACTTTATTTTGCTTTCAAAAAAATAAAAGCAAAGACAAAGAGAAAGCTGACTTTGTAACTAGGTTAAGTGATATGTGGTGCTGCTTTTGTCTGTAAATGGTGTTTTATATGTTGCACATTTTTTATGTGTTAAGCTGCATGTTAGCAACAGCTTTCAAGGGAGTAAGTTGTGTTTGGGTGTGGGTGTGCAATAGTTGAATTTTCATGCATACAGGCTGCTCACCCAAGCGAGAAAACAACCATCACGGACGTAGCGTCCACATGTCTGGCTGCGTTTTTGTGTGTCTCTGTGTGTGCTTGAAACTAGATAGCCCAGAGTCAGTGCCCTCCACTAAATTTACCAGTGTGTTAACTGAACTGTCAGGTCTCCCCTCTCAGAGTGGTGGAGACAGACAGTGTATTTCCTCGCTGAGTTATTAGAGCTGGGGTGACCTCAACCTTGTTAGGCCTGTCAGCCTTATATTAAACTCCCATCACCCCCTGGGGCCACGTGGAGGATCTCTGCACCGCTGAACCAACCAGGGCTCGTCTTCCTGTATAATTACAGAATGATAAAATTGCTGAAATGCTGTATGTTTTCCTAATTGCAATCAGCAGAATGTTATGATATATAAATGTTCTTTGCTAAATGTGTCTCACTGAGTTAAATGAGACTCCAAAGTGTCGCCTTCGTCTGCTGTGGAGTGCCAGCAGAGTTTACATCACACTCACTCTAAATCTGTCTCGCCTCAGTCTGCTGCAGAGCTCTGTGCCAATGCTGTATGTATGTTCAGATGCTTTATTGGAAGACTTTGTTGTGCCTAAAATGGATGGACAACTTTCATGGCAGGGAAGCAACATCCTTAAATCAACTTAGATTTTTCTTTGTTCGTATGAGCTCTCGTGAAACCAATCAAAAAGTCGGTGCCACGTGAAAGCTCCATATGTGGATCTCAAAATATTCTTAAGCTCTTGTCTTGTGACATTTTGGGAAATATGATTATTCGGTTTCAGAAGTCTCTGTGATGAAATATTAGCCAGATTTTTATACCTTTGCAGTGAGGCAGGCTACCAGCTGTTTCCCCTGGTGTTTATGCTAAGCTAAGCTAATTAATTTTGGTGTACTGCAATTAAATTAACATGATTGACCACAGTATTGATGTTTAAAATGAGAGAGCAGAGCAGCACAGAGTAAATAAAAACACTTGGTTTAATCATTCAATATGCTACAGTAACTTAGCGAGGAGACTAGAGGCTTCTCTGTGCACGGCCGCCTAGCTAACCTCTACTGTAGCCTGCATGTGAGGAGTTTAGGCAACTGATAAATTGTAATGTATTTTTGATGAGCAAATGTTCAGCTTGTAAGGCTTTTTGGGTAGAATTTTATTATGTTTTTCCTCTGGAAGATGCACTGAATCCAGCTGAAGAAGAACCTTATTTAAGTCTTGTTTTGATTGAAAGATTTGTACACTAGCAGGAATGTTGCATAGCATATTTTATCACTAACATTAATGAATAATCATGATAAAAAATCATTATCCCAGCAATAATGATATAAGATGTGAAACTATTACTTTACATGCCATTTTGGTGAAGCTTATAATGTTTGCTTTTGTGTTGATTGAATGAATTATGCTTGAAGCTGTCATTTTAGTGGTTCAGTAGGTGACACATCATGTAGAGTAGAAGTGTTATTCTAAGTCTTGCATTTGGCATAGCTACAGTATGTCATAAAGACATGTGACCTTTTTTTTTAAACTTGCAACACAACAAGATTTTGCAGTGACATACCAACAAACCGTGGTGGATATAAAAACCCCAGCAATGTTTGTCTGGAAGACATGAGTCAGGAGATCTGCAGCAGAATGGGTGCTTTTCTCTCATGTTTATCTCCAGCTGATGATAGTCTTGTGTACAGTGCTTACAGCAAGCATTTAGGGGGAAAACATTTTGTCCTAACCCTCTTGCTCTTCCATCAGTGGCTATAAAAAGCAGCTCAGAAGAGAATTTGTGAAGAGATGCTGCAAATGAACTACATAGGATTTGTAATTTTCTGTTAGTGAGTTGCAGGAGTGACTCCCACAGGCCTTACCTATGCGTCTGCTGATCCCACTGTAAATGTAATGTATTTTTCAGGAACCTTATTATGTGAATAATGTAGAATATCAGAATATTGCACTTGCACCACAGCCATTGTTCTCTGCAGACACACAGGACCCATAAAGCAAGTGAAGATCTTATATACACACACATACACTCTGCTAAAGCAATCAGGACCACTCACTAACACAATGAACCATTCCAACATATTCTGCCTCTTCATGCTCTTTCCACCATATTTTTGTATTATATTCCCCCGACTGCAGTGTTTAAGCTGTAAAACATCTCAGTGTAGTAACCAGTGATATCAGCTAACATTGGAAACCCCCCGCCGGTGTTAGGATATGAGCGATATGGGCAAGGACTCTTTATGTCTGTCATAATTGAGTGTCTGATGCATTAAAACCGTTGCTGTCAGGTCTGGAGTTTGGCAATGTGTTATGTTACCATGGCGACACTTTAGGGTTGTCCCAGCGTTGGGAAGAAGGAGCATGTGGAGTGATGCTCGCTGTGGTGGAATCTCTTTGTGCACTGCAGGGAGTCTTTTACACCAGGTACTTTAGTTAGTTTTGAACATATGTCTGTGGAACTATTTAATGATCGATACCACTGTCCTCCTTACTCTGCTCTTCATCTTCTTTGTCTTATATCCTCTCGATTTTCCTCATCTCTCCCTTTTCCTGACTTACTTTTCCTCTATTATCCCCCTCTCTCATCCTCCAGCTCTGCCCAGGCTTTGTGCCTATCAGATGAACCCAGAGCAGTCAAGGAGTATCGGTACCCTGAGAAGCTGCCTGGCGAGCTGTACGATGCCGACACGCAGTGCAAATGGCAGTTTGGGGAGAAGGCCAAACTCTGCACCCTCGATTTCAAGAAGGTAAAATTGATTTTGACTCCATTATGCCAACTCATGCAAATTCAAAAATGAGTGAAAAAAATCCCCACTCCGTGTCATGATTCTCTCAGGGGTTTCGTCAGCACAACCGCTGGAACCTGAAGTTAGTTTTTAAAAATCTGATGTATTGCTTCTAAGGAAAAACGGAGAAATAACTCAAGAGTGAGATGGGATGAATGAGGTAGAGGAAAAAAAGGAAGAAAAAAGGAAAGAGGAAGGAAAGGAGAAACTGATTCGGGTTACATGCCCTCATGTGCATGTCTCTCTAAGACACACACACACACAAACACACACACACACACACACACACACACACACACACACACACAAAACAAACAGTGAGAGTTAAAATGCTGCCCATGAAATACTCACTGGGACTGATGACTAAATATACTCTGGAGTGTTGCCAATGGGAATCTCTCCTTGTCACTCTCCCATTGTCTCATTACTGCTGATGTTGCTGTTTGAAATACCCTGCCAGATAGTCCAGATAGGATTTAGATAATTCTTATGTTAAATGATACTAAGATGTTTTGAATTATTGATGTTCTAGCAGCTGACGTAGACATCTCCATACATTCAAAAACTGATTTGAAAACTGAAAAGATGCACCTGTCCTTCCCCAAAAACAGAGTCAGTGGATATTTACTTGTTTTTCTTGAGACATTTAGTTTATGTTGTGGCAATTCCAGCAAAGAGCTCATGGATAACAGAATAGAAGATATACTGGACTTCACTTAGGGTGATGAAATCACACAGTCAGAGTTAAACAAACTGGACAAAGTCGGCATTTACCCTAATGAACCAGAATCTTCTTAAACTTATCTTCAACTTTAACACTACAGTTTTTGGCCAGTTGTTAGACAACAAAATTTAAGTAATTTGTACAATACTGCACAAAGGCCCTCAAATACAAAACACAACATGTCACAAAAGACATCCCCAC
>OMNN01040846.1:7064-25537 GCA_900302755.1 Chromis chromis
GTATAGTGAGGAAAATGTCCTGATTGTAGAAGGTGAAGCTTGAGCCCAAACTGTCAAACAATATGCAAACTGAGAAAAAAATCATAGAGTGCATGAAGATCTGAGCTGCTTGTGTAGGAATCAATGAGTATTGTTACTCATAGATCAAATATAGTCACAGTTTTTGAGGTGTTTTAGATTTTGACGACAAGTGATAATAGGGCTGCACAACATTGGAAAAACTGACATTATGATATTTTGTTATTCTGCAATACATATTGTTGTATGAAGAATTTTTACCAGATGACTTGAATGACTAATTGGAAAGAATTAATCATTCCAGATTGAATAGGGTGATTTTGTGGGGGGCACATCTGCTGTTTTATCAAAAATAAAAGAAATAATTTAAAATAAAAGCTTAAAACAGTCATTTGGAACCTCTCTCACATGGCGTTACACTGGCAAAGAAATGCAAAACAGTTTTTCGCTTTGGATAGCATTCAGATCTGGCTTTGCTCTCATCATACAGAGCTTTTGTTGTGCCTTATTAAAATGTCCAAAAAAAATGTGTTGCATTGCTTCATGACGTGGTAGAAATTTCAAGTTATTGTCGACAGAGGAACTGTTTTTGGTTCGCAGCATCCGCTCTGTAGCTAAAATATTTCCTGTTACATTTCTTTATGGAACCAAATCTTTATTTTCAGTGTTTCTACTCTGTTCATTGCTCATTTTGCTGCACACATGTGGGGTCTGCATGTCAACAAACCCTTTGTGTTATGTGTAAGCAATCCTTAAATCAGAGTAAAGTGAGTTTTCTTTTTGTATCAAGCAGCAGTTGGAAGTTGTAGCGTGATGTTTTTGTGCTTATTTGGCTGTCTTCACATTGCACTTTATGCGATGAGACTATTATGCATGTGCACATTGCTTAACACAAATGTGTACATGGCATTTTCTCAGAAATTCCACCCCATCAGTGCCTTATTTCTGCACACAGTTCCTTATACATGTTATGTGTGTGTTCTCCAATGATCTACAACACTGTGGTTTTATGATACACAGACCCAGCTTACAGATTTTCAGTTATTTAGGTTTTATACCCAGGGTTTACAAAAATGTTTTCTTACTCTTAACCCTCATATTCAGTGTTGATGATGAGACATTCAGGGGTTATCTTGGAGTCGCGGTCAGATGACAGCTCACTGCTCATTTGTACAGGGATTGGCCAGTCAGCAGAGGACCGGGCATCATCACACCAGCTGAGTGGGATGCTGCCTCATGTGACACACTTTGCTTTCTAACAATGCTTGAAACGCCAAGAATCTTGAGCAACGTGCAGCAAACGCATGTAAATATGTTGGGGGAGAGTACAAGTAAGCTAACTTTAATGACTCACGTAGCTCTTTCCACATTGCGTGGTGACAGGCGATGAATCCTTTTCGGAGAGCAGCACACACTTCACTGTGATCCTTCGACCAAAACCCTCGTTGCCTTTTCAACAACCCCCACAGGTTCTCTCTTGCGAAATGTGCCGCCTCTCGTCCCCCGTGGCCGTCAAACACGGCGAAAAACGCCACAGACCTCCGGGTGTCGACAACACGCTCTGCGTCTTTTTCGTCGGGTCCTGGTGCGCTGATGTTGCCGCTGTTGTCCTCGTTAGATAAACTCTCTACCCACACAGCAGAGGCTGGACCCGACTCGGCAGCTACGTTTTCACTCGGTGTCTCATCTCCAGTCTGTTTGGTGGGTTCACTGTCCTCCTTCCCCTGCCCTCCATGTCTCTGCGACTTTGGATAATCTTCGGCTGGCGTCGGCGTCGGCTCGTATTCGATTCTTATCTCGACAACATCCTCCATGTATTTTCTCCCTCCTTGCTCGGAAAATGCGCTCATACGGAATATTACTGCGTCGTCCATGGTCGTGAACGCCTAATAGTAGCTACCTAGGCGATAAAAGAGGGCATGTAGCCGCTAACTATAGCTTGCAAGCTAAAATTTTGAACCGATTTTGCCGCGATTGTGTCGCCGAAGGCTTCCTTCCTTTTTGTTTATCTTCTCCGAGACGTCCCGCTGTACGTGATGACGTCATGTTTTTCTTCCTATCAACCGGGTAACTCCGCAGGGCACGCTGGGCTGCGGTGCTGCGTTCATTGCAGCTCGGACACATTGACATTACATGCAGCCATCGCATTGCAGACCACAAAAACTAGCGAATATTATTGAAATGTGACCCTCAGACAAGTCCCAACTGTTTCCTAATGCACTTTGGCATTTTTATAGTCACTCAAAGGAACTTTCTAAACTCGATTTTTAAAGAGAGAATAATTCACTTCAGTATGGCAGAACTACATTTGTTTCCCTGTTGTGTATGGAGCTAAAATCAGAATCAGAATCAGAAGGTTTTATTGCCAAGTAGGTTTTCACAAACAAGGAATTTGACCAGGTGTTTTAGTGCAGTGAAACAGTGACATATAGTTAAAAAGTGCTGCCAGTCGTAGTAAAATAAATAAATAAGTGTAACAAGATAAATAAATAAGAAACAGTGACAAAACGTAATGGAAAAATTATCAGGTGTGGAGAAATGCACAAATTAGCCACCTAAAATTAGTCCTATACAATGTTCCATAGCATGTAATGTACACAACACAACAATGCACAAAAGGATGATGATAGAGACAGTATAGGTTGTCATTTATTTTTAAATTTTTTTCAATGACAAATTTTTATTTTCAATGACAAATTCTTTTTTTTCAATGACAACCTATGCTGTATCTGTTTTAGCTCCACAGTTGTGACCATAGCAGGCAAGCAAATTTATTTATTTAGCATCTTATCATACACAGAGTTTTTTTATAATGCTTTAAAGGAGAACCTAAAAGATAAAATATGATATGTCACAGAATAAAATTAAATAAACCATATTACCTGAATAATAATAAAAATAAATAAGCGAGACGTTGAATAAAGTGCACACTCATTTTATAGAACAGTTTAAACATGGTAACTAAAACAACAGCAAAAGACAAAAGATAAGAAAATACATGTTAAAGATCAAATAAATAATAAAATAGAAAAAACAATTAAGTGAAATTCCATGCAGAACAAAAATACTGAAAGTTGAGACCAAACTTTATAAAACAGATTAGAATAGATCTTTATTGTCATTGATAAACAACAACGGCAAAAGGCAGTTTAGCAGCTCAAGCAATTAAACTGTATTAGGTTGTAACAAGCAGCTATGTCACTCACTATAATGTATCTATATATTCAGAAGCAATGCTACAGCTGTCATGAAGCTTTTACATAATAAAAAATGGCCAATGATAATTACTGTAGATTAAATTAACTCAGAACAAAGCTAAAGCTATCTACACATACCCACTTGAAGAGCAAACTAATTCCTGGCAAAGATAAAGCATAACTGTTTTGTTGTATTGTTTTATTTTTGTTCAATTAAAGTTATCAGACTCATCCATGTAAGAACAAGTTTAAAATGAAATAATTTAAAGCCATGTAACTTTCAAGGTCAACATATAGATGCCTGAAAGACCCGATTTGCAATTCACATACGAGCATTTAACATTTTGTAATGGTGGAAATTTGGCTGTAGGCCTTTTATTTAAGGAGGACATTTTATATGTTATTGCAAGGAAAGCACAGGTGTAGAATTAATCATGGCTGAATTCCATTTTGAGGTGCTGGTATTGTGTATTCTAACCCACTGTTACACTGCCGTGATACTTGAACAGAATTAATGTTAATTAATAAGTCAAAATTCTGCATTAAAAACACTCCGTCCTACTTAGATCAAGCGCCAGCTAGTAGACAAGAGCTGCAACAATTTAATCACTTACCAGATTTGTTGGCAACTATTGAATTTACCACTTTGATAATTGATTAAAGCTGATATAAGCAGTGTTTTTTGGCATCACTGGGTGAACATTCTTTAATAACAATTCATGCAAGTGATCTGAGAGGAAAGTAAATTTCTGCACCTCCTCCTGACTCAGTTTTTAGGCTTTAAAAAATCTCGCCTGTGATGGGAGATTTAAGCTAATCGCTGGTCTTTTCATCCAGAGTAGGTGACATAGTAGAAAAAGCAGTGAAAGTAGGATGTAGTGGTGCAGTGAAGATTGGAGTCTGAATGCTGTCTGACACCCCGAGAAAGTCTCAGTGCCTCTGCTCATCTAATGTAAAGGGTTTAGGATAGAGAGGGTGAGGAAAGAGCTGTAGGAGGAGGGCTATATTTGCAGGAGGGCTCTATTTGTTTTCCTTTTCCAGATTTCTGCCTATCCAAACTTTATTTGGTTTGACATATTTGTTTCTTTACTTTCTCTGTGACAGGAAACTCAATATCTTTGGGTTGTGAACAAAACAAGACATGTGAGGACAACATCTTGGGCTTTGGGAAACACTCGTCAGTTATTTGCAGCCCTTTACTTGACGGCAATCTCCAACACACCCCAGCAGCAGCAGTGCTGGTGAGCTGGCCTTGCTATAACTATATATTATGTATTGAATGTGCCTTACGAAGATATATTTTAAAATCCACTTGTATCACGACGTACACTGCACAACCCAAGATGCTGTTTTTAGTGCGGCTCCACAAGCTCTTCATCAAGTAGTGCTACAGTAATGCCAGGTGGAGGCAGTGTTAATCCAGTCAAATAAACTTTATTCTTAAGCTTTCCTTTTTCTTTTTTACACATAGATTCACATACATATAGCTTCAAACAGGAATTTTGCAAATGGCATGTTGTCAGCGTACATTATAAAAGAAAAATACTAGGGATCCTGGGTGACACAGCAGTTTTACCATTGTGATGTATGGTTTTCATATGGAAACAACTCTTACATT
Source organism: Chromis chromis (assembly GCA_900302755.1). Lineage (NCBI taxonomy): Eukaryota > Metazoa > Chordata > Actinopteri > Pomacentridae > Chromis > Chromis chromis. The sequence continues at coordinate 11,898 of OMNN01040846.1, forward strand.
ACAGATAATCCCATCTGTGACGTAGGATGCTGTGTATGTTTGTGTGCACGCATGCATTTATGTGTTGAGGTCGCAGGTGACATTGTGCAAATGCATGTGTGCAGAGTTTGTGCAGCATACATCGATCAGGCATAACATTATGAGTACCTGCCTAATATTGTGTTGGTCCCCCTTATGGTCAAACATGCTCTGAACCATTGGGCATGGACAAGAGGACCTCTCAGGGTGTCCTATGGCGTCTGGCACCAGAATGTTAGCAGTGGATCCTTTTGGGTACTCTGGGTTGTGCAGTGGGGCCTGTGTCATTTAAACTTGTTCCACTGCATCCTTTTGATGCTTGATCAGAATGGGGTCTAGGAAGTTTGGAGGTCAAATCTACATCTTGGGCCATTGTCATGTTCCTCAAGATGTTCCTGATTGTTTGATGTTTTTGCCATGTGGTGGGGTGCATTTTCCTGTGGGGGTAGGCCAGTGACATTAGGGATTGCCATCTCATCAACACGGATGGCAGAATCCAAGGTTTTCCAATAGAACACCACATAGTACCAATATGATCATCACTTCACCTGTCAAAATGTTGTGGCTGATCAGTGTAAGTTGATAACTTTCTGGATCTTGAGAGATGTTGCTGTTGTGATTGCGCTAAAATATAGTTTTTTTTTAAAATTCCACTGAGTTCACAAACGTTTTCAAATCTTTTGTTTGGTGATGGAGATGATGGAGATAGAGATGACCACCACACAGAAGCGATTGATGCTAACAAGAAAGAGCCATTCAAGTATCTCTCATTGCGACTTAACAGAATCCAGAAACCTACAGTATGTGTATTCCTCTCTACACCTACTCAGCTGGGAGCTTTCCTGGTGGATTTCTCTTTATCTTTCATGGAAAATCTTTACATCCCTTGTGTGTGTGTTTGTGTGTGCATGTGTGAAAGAAAGCATTAGGTAGAGAGTGAGGGAGGGAGGGGGTAAAGGGATACATGTTTAAGTGGAGAAAAAGGAATTTCCCACATTATGCTTTCCCTCTGTGTCTTTATCCCTTAATACCTAAAGCTCTGACCTTGGCTTTAACCCTGAAAAATGCATGTTTTAGTATCTACCCACTTCTCATCTCTTTCTTTCTTTCTTTCTTTCTTTCTTTCTTTCTTTCTTTCTTTCTTTCTTTCTTTCTTTCTTTCTTTCTTTCTTTCTTTCTTTCTTTCTTTCTTTCTTTCTTTCTTTCTTTTCCTTCCTTCCTCTCCGTTCATAGTCAGATAATAGTCCAGCCCTCAGAGAGGTCCTGTCTGCACACAGGCCACTATTACAGATGAAGAGGCAAAGTGATTTCCATGTAAATGGTGTCAGAATGTCATTCTGAAGTGAAGCAGCTGAGAAAATGAATTCCTGAAGACGAGACAGATTACCAAGGGGCAATGACACCTGGATTGCATTCTCGCAGATTCCCTGTGCAGCTCCTGTATAATGGTCCATCCATAAAAATAGCTTTGTTTGGCTTCTGGACTGTGTAGATGCTAAAGTGTCAGTCAGCCCGACCAAAGAGGGGAAAGGAAAAAGGATCCAAATATTACCATATAAATGTATGCTAATATAACCACCGGTGCTTTTTTTTTTTTTCTTGATCTGAGCAAATCGTGGCTAAACTTTATGTGAAAGTGTGCGTGTATTTGAGAGAAATCTTACTGGAGGAATTTGTTTGCAGTAAAGTTGAGGTGTGATGATAAATCGTTTGTTGTGTAAGGTGTCCAGAGTAAATAAAGTAGAGTTAGAAGTCATTAAACATCAGGGCTGCCCGTTAGTCTATGTGACAGAAACTTACATCAAGACCTTTAATGGAACATTGTAAAGAGACTATAAGCAAGGTTAACTGTTTTTTTTTAGTGCAATCTAAACTCAAAGCTCTTAAATTCTTTTTCTAACAGAGGGGATGACACATCAGGAAAATGCTCTTCAAAGGTGAGTACCATGCTTATCTCACTGGTACTGTGTGAATATTAGAGGTGTGAATCACAGTGTAATATGATGCTATTGTTGCCCACAGTAATGGTGGTATCGCAATACAGGGATTTTTGCAATACTTAATAAATTGCAAGACATTGCGCAAAATACAAGACACAACGATCTCTGTGTAAATGAAAAGGAAAAAATATCCCTAAAAAGGTAAAAAGCAGGAATTCTGCAGTTATTATCTACATTGTGGTGTCAGTAGATGTGTATATTATCAATATAATATAATCTAACCTTTATTGATCCCCTTGGGGAAATTCCTTCTCTGCATTTGACCCATCCTACTCAAAGATAACCTTAACTATACATATAGAAGCAGTGTGTGCAGTGTCCGGGGAGCAGTCAGCTTGCTCAAGGGCCCACAGTGGTGGTGACTGGGACAAGCGGTCGCTCTCACTTTCCCACCTCAACCTCTTGCCAGTCCGGGCACTCAAACTGGCGACCCACCGGTTACAAGTTCGCTTCACAAACCACTAGGCCACCACTGCCCACAAATCATTAGTAGTCAATTTGAATAATGTGTCAATTCTACTATAGTTACCTGTCTGATTTGCTTTCCCCCTCTGTTTGCCGATTTCCCCCTTCTTCATCACAAGTTCGTTAACTTTCAGCCACTTATCCTCATTCATTTGATTAGTGCCACCACAAGGAATCATTAAGTAGTGACTCTGGTAAATCAAATATCGGCGGGGAAATCCATTTAGAATGCCTGCAAAAAATATCGAACAAGTGATACGATCTATTGCAGTATCGATATTTGTCTCATCTCTAGTGACTATCCTTAAGAAACTTGATATTTAGAATTGCAAAAAAAATAAATAAATTGAGATTTAACAAATTGTTCAACAAGCAATGCTTGTTTATCTTATATTGTTATTGTCCTTTGTTTTCTGTGAAAACTCAGTGGCATCTGTAGTGATTGTTTTCTTTATTTAATAGCATTAAATAAATAAGATACTTGTTCTTCCAGTTACTGAATGTCATTAATAGTACAATGTATGTCGTCATCTAGAGGCTGATGTAAATGTTCAGTTACTGTTCTTGGAAATTTGTCTTATATTCTGTTGCAAGTTATTGCAGTAACCATGACGATAATGATGAGGATGATAAATCCATGTCACAGGTAACAAAGAGCACAGATAGCAGATTATGCTAAATTTGATCAGCTGAATGCATAAAGTTAATTGAAAAATGTTTTAATTGTCATTTGTTTTTCAAAAGAAAAGTGTCTGCCAGCATTTTAAGATTCATCCCACTTTTTTTTTTTATATAGTTAGCTGTCACATATGCCTGTCTTTTGTCTAGCTCGCCCCAGGTTCACAACATAAGTGCCTTGGTCATTCTAATCAGCGAAGCAACATTCCTGCCAGAAACGACCACGTGTCCTCTTCAGATGATTATCTTTCCAATGTCACACTCGCAAGTCTGCTCCTGTCAGCATGATCGATGACCATGATATTGACTTGAGGTTAATTCAAAACCGCACTGCCGAGTTAGATGGAGGATCTCGATAAGAGGGCCGATGATAAGAGTGCAGCTGAAAAGAAAATTGTTTTGGGTCACACGCTGTGATGCCCCTCTATTGCAGCAGCAGACTCTATACAGTCCCCCATCATTTTTTAAGGGTAAGACTACCCCAAAAGCCAAACTGCTAGATGTTCATCATTATGGACTTAAAACCACTTTTAACCTCTATGAAGTGTGCTTGAATCTACAGTACACTGCAGGTCTTAGGCTTGCCTTTAATCCTCTGATCTGCTGTCAGTTGGGAATAAATATTTGAGGCTGGGCCTGAAGGTGGCTGATAATAGAGCACATTAGCAGGCTTTTATCTGCTTTTTGTTGCAACAAAAACATAAACTAAACTTGCGACTTTTGCTGTTTGGCAGAATTGAATGTAAAACAACATCACAGATAGACAAATTAACTGTATTTGCCTGATTTGTGTAATCTGCCGAGCCCGTCACACAGCTGTACGGTGGACTGAATTGAATAAATAGCTTCTGAGCAGTGTTGCGGATCAATTCTCTGTTTGTTACACACATCATTACACAGAAGAAGATGCATCCATCAGTCATTGTGGACGTTGTTTTCAATAAAATAATAGAAAATCAATTATCTAAAACAAAAAAACAATTAATCTGATGTGAGCACAGGTGACCTGATGATTGAAAACAAATGGAGTGGTGTAGAGTGGGGAGACTGTAGAAAAGGTTCCACAGACATTATGAGTCAAACCTCTAAAAATTTCTTTTGGTATAAATGTGTTTGTCTTCACTATCTCTATGATGAATTGGGTGTTTTCCTGCCTTCTGGCCTGTGCATGCTAAGGTTCCAGCACCCCCACTGTCTAAACCTGAATACGAATGAGCCAGAAGAAGAAAAAAAACATAAATGGGTAGAAAGCATTTCGATTTCATTCGGTGCGAGTGAGAGTGAGAGCGAGAGCGAGGCTGGTTTTTGCTGCAGGTAAACGTGGACCCTGTGGGATACTTTTCTGCAGATTGTGAACCACAATGCAAGGATGTTTCCCCTTATTGCAACAACACACTTTGATTCTCCACCCTTTTGCTGCAGGTGGCTTGAGCTGTGATGCTTAATTTGTGAAAACCTTCAGAAATATATAGTAGATGTGTATGTGCACTGAAAACCCTAAATTGATTCAAAGCATGGGTGAGAGCTACTCATTTTGCAATACACATGTTGATGTAAAAAGTGTTGTAGTATTCAATTTAACACACTAAAATATAAAAAATGCAAATTTTATTCCAAATTTACTATACACAAACACACAGGTTTTCTTTACAGGTGATGAAAGCATTCAGGATCATCTTCAGCATGACTGAAAAGGAGCAAATTGGAAAATGAGAAAATGTGTTTTTTTTAATAATCTGAGAAAAAAACATCAAATTAAAATTCTGTTGTTGAGTTTCATCATTTTCTACAATGTCCTCGAGTGTGTGAAGCGTCAGTCTTAATCTGTGAGAGTAAACTGTCGGAGTGTAGCCTTAGGACCCTGAGGATATTGGACCAAGGTTGCTGCAGAGGTAGGTTTGTGATTTGTATGCACCCCATCTGATAGCGTCTCCTGGATCACAGATGGATTATTTAGGTTCTTCCTCCGGCAGAGGCTTCTTCTTTTGACCCTCCCTGCCTTTTTCTTTTTTTCCTCTTTTTTTTCTTTTTTTTTCTTACAGGTCTACAATGTATTTTCTTTTTTCTCTCTGTTTCATTGTTGGTTACTTGGATGCCTCAGAAGCACACAGTGGCAGAGATCTGGCTGTGCCAGAGAAGATGGAACAGTAATACTGGAGGAATAACCTGGAGGGGTAAGTTGTAAAGTTGTACTCATTCATATTAGGGAGGCACGGTTAGTAGTTTCACTGCTGTGAGTGTGCATATTTTTGGCAAAGGTGGCTACAGTGGATATTGAATCTTTCGCCTGCCCGCTGATTCTCAAGTGAGCAGATGCTGTCCACGTGCTGTGATGCTCAAAGTTATCTGTGGCAAATACAAATTGCTGGGCATGTACGCAGTCAATGTATAGTACACCTATGTCTTTTTTCTTTCTATAGATTGACTTCAATTGAGGAGAGCTTAGTAACTCAATCAATTCTGTTTCACAGAAGAACTGTTGGATTTGCACTCTACTTTGTGTTAAAGGTTCAATAACAGGTAAATCACAACTTCAAAATTTTGCTGTTGGTTCTTAAATAATAACAGGTCACTCAGGTATACTGCTGATTGATGTGAATCATGTGGAAAGAGAACATTCCAACAAAAATATTGATTCAATTGAAATACTGAATTAATGTAATAACCTTGCTGTAAAGTTAACTGAAAAAAGCCTTCAGTGTGAATGTGAAGTTGCCCTTGATGGATATTTCTGACTAAATGAAAGTAACTAAGAGGTATGATGAACATCCTGAAGTACTGTACATTGTAGGGGTTGACTGATGCAGTTTTTCAGGGCTTATATCGATACCACATGCTTGTAATCAAGGAGACTGATAATCCATATTTGGAACTAATGTGAACTGTTTTGCAGTAGAAATGAAAATTGTGGTCTGAAAACTTAGAATAAAATATACTCCAATACAAATCTTTGTTTAAATACCTCTGTTTATTTATGTTTTGCAATTTTTTCCAGTCAAAGTGATTTATTCTTCAGTCTTGATAGGCCTCCTGATACTCCTGAAATGTAACCAATCAGATAGCTTTGTGTCCAGGTGACTACAGACAGAAGGAGGCACCTGCATCAGAACTAAAACAGCATCATCTCTGTGCATCAAAGTTACGTATTTAGAAGTTTTTTTTTCAATGAAAATCATCCCATCCTGCCTTAAAATGACTTACATGTAACTTTATCTCCCCGCTTCTCTCAGTCACTGCACCACAAGCACACCAGCTCCCGTACAACTCCGCTTAAACACTCTAAGATAACTCTGTATTACATGACGGCACGTTGTAATATTGGAATAATTCAGCCATATATTTTCCGAACAGGAAACCACATCTGAAGAACAATAGTTACATTTAAGATGATTCTTAGGTTTGTAACATACGAAAGCCCTCATGTCTGAATCTGTCTTTTGAAGACTGTTATGGGTACGCTGCGGTTTCAAGGTGAAAATGCTCAGCCATGGCAGTGAAAAAACACCATACGGACATCTTAACAAGGTAAAACACACAATTTTCACTGGTGCAGTGGCAGAAATTCAACAAGTGTCATATTGAGTGGCATTTGTCTATTCCTTCTTTATCAGATCCTTTAATCTGTAAACACCTACAGTGGAGCCTGATGTGTTTTCCAAGGAGGGATAAAACCATGGTTTGCTGCAGCAGACTCATACTGTGTTGCAATTTAGTTGTTCAGGAATATTTTCTCTTCTCCGTCTTTGTAATGATTAAATTCCTAATCTTGTGTTAACTTCTATCAATACACAACACAAACATTTCCTTGATTATTTGTAGAGTTGAGATGGAGCTAACAGTGCGTTCATGTCTCTAAGGTCTTGATCGTGACATATGAGGGTCATTCATCCTCCGGGGCCATAGGTCGCTGCCCTTTGTGGCCTGTCCATGGGATCATCTGTTATCCCTCTGGCTAGCTTTTCTCCTCCACACGGCCATCTCAGCCGACTTGTTACTATGAACCCTCGACAGAGCTCCAGACATTTCCTCTCATACTTTTAATATCCTTTGTCTTGCTCTGATAGCTCCCTTAATGCATTGTAGTGGCGGTGATGAAAGCCTGTATTTGTCTCCCCATCCATTTCCCCAAAAGATGTAGCCGTCTCTCAGCGATAACCGGCAGGTGTTGATGGGAGCTCCTCAGAACTCTTCAGTCTTTCCAACGAAGAGACGCTGAGCCTTGTGTAATGTAAAAGCATGTGGTGTGACTTCACCTGACTGACGGTAATATATGCAGGTGTGTTGTGTGTTGCGTGCATCAAATATCCAAGCGTGTCTGTCCGCTTCCTTCACTTACCTCCCACTGCGGCTTTGATTTAGACTCTAAGATTCAGTCAGTGGATCATACTTCCTGGCTGAGCCCCCCCCCTGCTTTCCCTTCGCACCCAGCTGCTGATCAGCCATCACAACTGCACAGAGATGCGCCTGGATTTGAATAAGTTTGGCCTTAAGCACAGTCAGGTGTAAAAGAATATCCCATACAATATCACATTTATTATCCATGGCATAACATATACACCTGAAGCATGTAATAATCCTATACACTAGATACATTAATGTTAAAATGCTACAGGTTCATTGAAATATGTCTCCAATTTGCTTCTATTGCGAACACCTGACACGTTGACTACGTAGCATCGTGGCACCTTTTGACATGATACACTTGGTAGCGTATTGTATTACCCATGTCTGTCACTATGAGTACACAGGATTAGATTTAGGAGGCTGAAAACATGGGAGTGTGCTCGAGTGTGTGTGTGTGTGCGGGGAGCGTGCTGCTTAAAGCAGATTCTGTTCACGCTCCACTGCTCTCTACAGTATGTGATCTGTCTGCTGTGGTATAGGGGGAGTTCTAGTCTACAGTATTATTGACAATATGTTAGATGGCAGACTGTGATTATTCCCCAGTAGACAGAAGACGGAAGGGGGGGCATCAGTAGTCCCATTTCCTTTGAGCTGCAGACTCTTCCCATTAGCTCAGGATATTTTTATTGTCATATCTTTCAGTGGGGACAACTTTGCGAGTGCATGTGTGTCCAAGTTATGAGGGAAGCACCTATATGACACACGATGATGTACTCATAAGGCAGGGCCAATGCAAAGTTAAATGGAAATTATCTTACTGCACACAATGAAGACATAGAAGAATACTTCTGTTGACCACATACTGCAAATGTTTACACAATGCCACACCAACATGGTTTCCCTTTGTTTCCATCTCTCCCTTCATTCTAGCTTTTAGATTTCCTGGTGTGAGAGTAATTGTTACGCTGCAGTGATCAGAATATGATGCACACCCGTATATGCTTTTTTGTGTGTTCGACTCGTATCATTTTCTTTTTTTCGCACAGGCAAATTTGTAAATTACATCTTGGATTTATTGTGTTATTTTTCCTTATCCACTTTCTGTCACTCTCCTCTCAGTATTTCCCCAAAAGATGTGTTAGATAAAAACTAAACAGTGCAATGCCATTATTTCCACCCACATTTAATATTCAGAGCGTCGCAAGATGCAATCTTCCCTGCTCATTATGCCGGTAATATATCCGTGTGTTTGTAACAGCAGATTTCAATATGAATGTTATTCATATTGAATATTATATTATTGTAGAATATTACTCTTTCGGGCTCATGGCTTTTGAAACATCAGCATCTTTACTGGATTTGCATAACACTGTTAAATCTGTATCAACCTGTGCCAATCACAACAGGATAGAACTTTATGTAATATAATAAAAATATGACAAGCCACTGAAGCAATACTATGCTTTATTAATATACAGGATTCCATGAATTATTATAAACCAGATAGAAAATGAAGGACATAAAATATAGAAACAGTTTTTGGTCACAGAGGTGCTTTTGGCTAAATGCAAATTACGCCATGCATTAAGCAAAAGACTGTACATAAAGATGGATTAACATGCCATCATCCATAAGTTTGCTAAACAGCAGTTTTGAAGCTCAGCGTATTGGCTCTGGCCATTTCCATCTTGGCAGCGCCTGACTCCTCCTAACTCCTGGCTAATCCAAAAATGGGCAAAGAGGCAGTGCGGGAGTGGAGCCCAGGGGAGTATTGCAAATGTCCGTGGGCAGCCATGGACTGTGATGCGATGGCACCCACCTTTCACACAAAGCTGCAGTAGTCATAACAATGCATAAATTTAAGCCATAATAAAATTTTAACAAGTGAGTTATATAAAAATACTCCCCCCGTACAGTTATCATGGAACTGCAGTTTTCGGCAATTCTGTGTTGGGTTCATTATTGGACAAAACACCTATCCTGTTGTTTGGCAGGCATATTCTTTACCATGTTTACAGCTTTAAAGTAGCATGTTAGCATGCTAATGTATACTAATTTGCATTAATTAACATGGAGCTGAGACTGATGTGATTTATATTTGCAGGTGGTCTACAACCAATGTAGGGACGTATTTACCAAATTAGTGAGTTAACCCTGAAGGTGACATGAATGTCTGTTCCCGATTTCATATCGGTGCATGCGATATTTGTCGAGACATTTCACTCAAATCAAAAATGTCTGCCTCATTGTGGTGCCAGAGAAAAAGCTAAGAAATCACCAAAGTCAATGGGATTCATGCTTTACCGACTGAATGTTGGTACAATCCATACAAAAGTCTTGGAGATGTTTTGGTCTTGTCCAAAGAGGTTGACTGAATGACCAACAGACTATGCAAAATCTATACAAGTTAGCGACCGAAATGTGAACAAGAAAACAGTGGAGGCACTGAACTTATATTTATATACATTTATTAAACTAACAACACAATAACAACTACTAACTATGACACAACAATAACACACATTAAGACAAACATCACCACAAAACAAACAATGCGAAGCAGGTCAGAACAGCGATGGACAGAGTGGAGACTCTGAGTCGGTCTTGAAGAATTTGAGGAGGATTCTTAGAAGGACTTGTTGGAAGGACGACTCTGGGGAAGGACTCACAGTGGTGCATTCAGGTGTGGCCTTCTAAAGGGGACTTTTGCATGTCATTAAGTCAGGAAGGGGTCTGGCACAACCTCCATCAGAGAGGGCTGATGTCCAGATGTCCCTCACAGAGTCACACCTTTAAGATATTTTATAATGGGTTATATAACTTCAAAACAGTCTAAAAATAGTAGTGCATCATCTACAGATGTGTACTCTCGGTAGATAGACGATGAAAACAACACTAAATACATATATGACATCGGACATTGTTATATTGTAGGTGAAGTGAAATGCTTTTGATTCTGTTATCAGATTTTGACCCCCAGAAGTCAGTCAATGTTTATGGCAGCAATTTGGTCCCTTGTAGGCCTGTTAGTGACTGGAGGTTTGAGCCAGTCACTTGGTTAAACTAAGCCCAGTATGCATACTGGATGTCTGGAGGTGTGTGTTGTGGAATCGTCTGAAGGTTTGCCCTCTCGTGGCCTCCTCCTGATGACACAAACTTCACACCATCCTGCCAGATCTGGAAGGCGTCTTCCTTTACGGTTCCACATCTGGTGTGGTTCCTTGGTGTCTCTGCTCCGTTGATCACAGAGGACCCTGTCTCCAGCCTGTGACTTATAATGGATGAAAACTTGCTCTTTCTCTGTCTTAAAGCTGATTATGGCTGGTTGATCCTACACCTGTAGACTGTATGATTTCATATTATACTGATCTTCATATCTATGAGTGGATTACTACTAAAACATAATCTGTTAATGTTGCATGTAATTGTTTATGATCTCCAAAAAAAAATCTAATTATAGTAAATAGTGCTGCTTGCCTTGTTTTTCAAGGTTTCAAATGAAGTCAGCTTACTTGGAGATCTCTGAATATTTCTGAAACAGCCAGTCCAATTTTAAATTATGTGTAGACCAGAATTTTTCAAGTTTTTTTTTCCAGACAATTCATGAAAGATTGAATCCCTGCCACTCACACTTTCTGAAAAGGAATCTCAAAACATTGCACATGTAAAGTAACTCCTTCTCCCATTTCATATGAGGCGTATCTTAATTTTTCATCACTATGCACATAGCACATTCACTTTTTTGCTCAAGCTTTGGCATATTTAAAATGCTGGCTGTTGGTGTGGATTTCTCAGAACAATTAAAGTGGTGCATGGAGTCGGTGACCACAGGGTGCCAAGACATCCCAGGAACCTGGCTGTCCATCAGACAGCGTGGATGAGTTGCAAAGCTGTTTGTACCACAGATGGCTGATCAGTAGAACTGACTTTCTTTTTTTCCGCCTGGCGCTGTCATCGTGTCTCATCACCATAGCCACTTGAGAGCAAGGGTGTATTGCATTCGCGTGTGTCAAGATTTGTTTGGCGGGTTCGGATGGAATGTGCAGCAGGTAAACGCGAGCACGTTTGTATGGTGTTTGACTTGGATTATGTATGAGCACATGAAAATTTAATGAAGCTCCTGAACACAAAGCACAGTCACACACAGTTTTTTGCAAAAAGCACATAGAAAAGCACGTTTAAGATGTAAAATCTCACTTGTGAGTGTCGGAATATGACGGGAAGGGCAACGCTGAAACCATAGCAATCTGCATACACTCGCTAAGTGTGGATTGGATCAGACTGAAACAGGCAGACCCAGAGTTTGGCTGCATGCTGGGCGGGTTTCAGAGAAAAGTCCATCTGTCTGCCTTCCTTCTTTATAGTGGAATTTCACACAAAAACATGCCTGTATATACTTGCCAGAAGCGTGGATGGTGGACAAGGAGTGTGTGATTTCACTTTGGGAAAGGAATTGTTTAAGAATTTATAAAATCATAAAACTGTAACAAGAATATTCACGGTAACAATTCCAAGGAATGCCTGTGGAATGACAATAGCAAGAAAGGCAAACCATGTTGCTGTCTGACTAATACTGAAGCACAGTGTACGGTGATCCATTTATTCCTGCAGCTTGCTTCAAATTCTATCCAGTGTATGTCATGTCCGAACACCACATTAACAATAATTTCCCCCTGTCTCTTTGTTGCAGATTTATTGAGGCCTTCCTGAAGGCACACTGGGCTGTTTGGGACTATGCTGCCTGTTCAACCATTCCTTTTCATCAGCCTGTTCTGTGTCATCCAGCTGCAGCAGGGCCATGGCATGGACATTTCATCAGGTGAGAAAGGAGGTGCGGATGAGAGAGAAGGGTGAAGGGAAATACATTTGACAATACTGTCTTCAGAGCAGAACTTCAACACATTGTAGATGCAGTTATGCTGTCCTCTTGTGGCCAAAAGCCTGAAGACACAGAACTCTCATGTTTAGCTTCTTTCTTCAGTTTAGAATGTGTATGAAACGGGGTGTCGACAGTAACACAGGCAGAGTTTGAGCCCATCTAAATCAGTCAGAATGCTTGTTTGCTACTATTTTTTTTTTTAGGTTTATCTGGAGTGGAATGCACACATTATTGGTGTGTGTTTTTTTGCACTTTCAAAACATTAACTTTATTTATATGAGGCTTGAGTTCACTTTAAATGTAATGGTTTTTGAATGTAATGTGTGTGTTTTTTAAATTCTACCTCTATTTGTCTCTATTTCAAATGAAATAGATTTTAACTCGCTGCAATTAAAACTATAATATATTTGCTTACTTACTATACTTCTAAATACTTACTATAGTTATAATATGAGTCAGTTTTACTATTTACTATTACATCTATACCAATAATATTCATCTGAGTACTTTCTCTTTATTTATTTTTTCAGGTTTTAATTTCCTTTAAGTCAAATAATTACCTTGTCTTCTGCACAAGAGACCATGTAAATTTTGTCATGTTTCTGTTAAAACACTTTCTTAAATGTTTGCTTTTCTTTAAAAAAAACAAAAAAACAAAAACAACATAAAACAAAAAAAGAATCCAATTTTAACATGATGACAAAGAAAAGTATAAACATTATGCCTTTGTTTCTGCTTTGTGGTTTTTACCTCCAATGACATGGTAAAGTAGTGGCACCATCTAGTGGTACATTTTGATACAATATATATATACACCGATCATCCACAACATTATGACCACTGACAGGTGAAGTGAGAATAACATTGATCATATTGGTACTATGTGGTGTTCTGCTAGTAAACCTTGGATTTTGGCATCCGTGTTGATGAGACTTAGACACCCAAATAAACATTGTCCCAGAACAAGCACATTCCATCATGCAAATGAAAATCCCAAATGTCACTGACCTACCCCCACAGGAAAATGCACCCCACCACATGACAAAAACATCAAACAATCAGGAACATCTTGAGGAACATGACAATGGCCCAAGATGTTGATTGGACCTCCAAACTTCCTAGACCCCATTCTGATCAAGCATCAACAGGATGCAGTGGAACAAGTTTGATTGACAGAGGCCCCACTGCACAACCCAGAGTACCCAAAGGATCCACTGCCAACGTCCTGGTGCCAGACCCCATAGTCCTTCCTCTCC
>OMNN01040851.1:0-32405 GCA_900302755.1 Chromis chromis
GTTAGATTTTTTTTATTATTGTAATTTTTATTTATATTATTATTTCTGTAAAGCATCTTAGAGTACACTGGGAAGCGTTATATAAAACTAATTTATTATTACTATGTTGTTATTGTTGTAACTGTAGGGAATAACTGTTGGATGCTGATGCTGCCTTCAGTGTTTCTCCAAGACTCCTTCGACTTTACAACCTGGACCTTGAAACGACAATACTTTCACCTGTTCTGTTTCTATATCTAGTTTACATGAAGGGGGAACATAATCTGACTCGGAAGCTCATCTTCCTCTGCGGTCACCTGCCTCTCGGCTCGGTCACTCCTGATTAATTGCACTAATGTGGACATTTCCGACGGGCCGTGAAGGCAGCGCTGGATCCTGGGCTGGACAGGAAACGACGGAGCCGCGCAGCGTGTCTCCTCAGCAGCTCGGAGAGAAGAATGGGAACAGGGCTGTGGACTGAACATGCAGACGAGGCTGGCTGTGAAAACATGAGGACAACGGGACGCTTTTAACCTGATTCCTATTCAAAAACAAATAATTACACCTTTAATATCAGGAGTTTTCCTTCTGTTTCCCCCCTTGAGGATATCTGCTCCCATCGGAGACCTCATTAGGAGAGAGGACCCTCTTTGTGAATTCTCTGTAAGTGGATTTTTATTTACTATTTTATATATTTTAACCCTCTATTGCTTTTGTTTCTCTCTTTCAAAATAAAATACTAATTAAGGGAAAATGTCAACCATAAACAGGCTAAATGTCAGTTTATTTCCCCTGCCCATCCTACACTGTATCCTCGGGAAGGGGACACGAAGGAGTAAACGACTTTATAAGACTGAACCAGTTGGTATTTTAAAACCAGACTTTAATGTTCCTGTTGGATAAAGTGTGTTTTGAATGGGGGTCCGTGTGGCCCCTCTGCGGCCATTGAACAGCTCTTTTCTTGAGGGGGGAGAGAGAGAAAAGGGTGTGCAGCGTTTTGGGCCGACTGGGAAAAGAGCCGCAGCTTTTCATGGGAGAGACAATTGAACACGAGCCTATTATTATTATCATTATTAGGGAATACTTGTCAGTTTTTCTATTTTAAAAAAACCATGGGAGTCTTGTGTGAGGCATTTAAACCTTTATTTTCCTCCTCTGCATCCAGCTAAACAGAAAGATGTGTAAGCTAGTCTCCACCCTGTTTAGCGGGAGGAGGCTATCAAGCTCCTGGTAATGGCCGATGGTATTGTCGCGCTAATGTTTATATCTCGCCGGTGCGTTTATGAAAAAGCGGGTTTTGTGTCTGTAACAACCTGTGAGATGAGTGTAAATGTGTTAAAAGTGTGTGTGGGGTGAGCTCATGAGCAGCTGGCTCTTGAATGCAGCTCATGGAGACTGTTTTAATTCCCTTTGTTGGGTGACGCCGCCGGCTGTGGTTTGTTTGACCAGTGGCTATCTTCAATTTTATGCTAGCATCCACCTTAGCATCTACCTTAGCATCCACCTTAGCTAGCAGCTTCAGCCCCACTGTTTTATTGTCTCAGTGAATCCTGATGGAAAAGTTAAAGCACCAACACATGTTATGTTTACACTCCAAAACAAATGCTTTGAACCATCCTCTCCACTGACTATGCTTCCCTCAAACCTTAAATTTACTTCCAGTCAGACATTAACACTGACCCTGCACTGACCGCGGGGTTCAAAGGTCATCTGCAGAGGAGCTGCTAGCCATGCCACTGTCTGGCCGGCTGCCACATGCACCCAGGTTTACCTGGAGTAAACATTCACCGTGTTATTTGCACTAGCGAGGCCAGGTGAGGGCACATTTTAACTGGCTTTAATTCACTCTACGGGGTGACCACAACAAAACAAAACAGCATTTTCTTCCTCCAAAGAAAGCCGCTAAGCAGCCACTTGGCCCAGCCTTTATTCCCCACAGTGGCTTTATAATAGACCGTCTGTGTCCTTAAGGCACGCTTGATTTGCATCCACAAAGCACTAGACTAGAAGCACATTATTCTGGGCATGGAGACAGTGCAGCGACAATGCGACCCATTCGTTTACAGTGCAGTTAATGGGTTGAAAATAACCACTGGCCTTCTGGTTCTTCACCCCTCAGGCAGATGCCTTTAAGCTTGTTAGGTTCTTTTTATGAAACGGGATAATAGCAGCAGTTTGGAGTCACATTTCACTTGCTCTCTTTGTCAGCGACACAGAAGAGGCCAGAATTGAGTGATGCACAGAACACATCTGGAAAAGCCAGTGAACTATTCCCTTGGGCATTGTTAAGTGTGGCTCTGTTTCCTGTGCTGCATCCTATTATGAATGTGTTTTTTAAGAACTTAATTATGAGCTGGTTATGTAAAATGGAAGGTCTGACAAATATTTGCTCTCTTTGATGTTAGAGGCAGCTTTTTTGGCTTATTATTGCCCTACAGGATTATTGTAGTTGTAGCTACATTACACAATTTTATTTTGACAGGCGCTTGTTTATTCATTATTCACATCAAATTGAATCCCCCCTAAACAAACAAACAAACAAAAACACATTTTGTAAAGGCATTGATGCAAACACACAGCTAAAATGCATCTGGGGACATGAGGGCATTGGTAACACAACACTTTATGGTGTAGTATCCTACAAGACATTTGCTTAGTAGACTTAAAGCTGGAGTAGACAGAAATCCCTCCCCTCTCTATTCTGAGCATAGACTGTATATAAAAGATGCAAATATGCCACCCTGGTGATGCTAATTGAGTTGTGGGTTACAGTTTTGAAGCCGGAAATTTGGCATTTGTCTGTCACCATCTTGGTCTTTTGAAACTACACATGACAAGCAGACGGGTGGATCTGTCTGGACGGCAACACAGTAGCACCTGTGAGTCGTAAGGTAGCCTAGCTCTATAACGTACCCTACTTGATCTTCTATTTTCCTCTAAATAGAACCAAAAATCTTAACACTAATGATTAAGACCATAAACTCATGAAGAATATGTTGGCTGAGGTAACAAATCAAGTCAGAAATAGGGTCATTTTCTTAAAGACTTCCATACAATTAGACTTCTTTTGCAATCAGAGGAGTCACCCCCTGCTGACTGCCACTTCTGTGTTGACTTCACTGTTCAGACCTGTACAAACTATGGTTTTAAGCCCCTTGTACCAGTTGATCAAGAGCTGCAAACACACAGGCAGTCAAGCTAAAAGCAAACATTAATTGGTGGCTTCACACTGGATTCAAACTCCACCTTATAAGGCAACTATTAGAATTAATATTCAGCATTTTTCTGTTAATTGATATAAACAAACTCCTAAAATACATAGATTTAAAACTGTGTTTTGTTGCAGCAGTCTCTCTCTAACTTTAGTCACCTCTCTGTGGTTTTGAGTAATGTTTTGCTAAGAGTATATATTGGTTGATGACATGATTACTAATAATCAGTATCAGTATTTGCCCTGAAAAATACTGACAAAATGACAATATGTTGAAAGGTTTGGATAAAATTTTGACCCCGTGGTGCCAAAAAAATTCTGCCTAACCTAGCTTTAGTGGTCCAACAGACACAGCATTCAGACGGTAGTCATAAAAAGCCCAGTCATGGATTAAATTTCCATCCACGCAGATAAAACATATGTTACCGTGTCATTCCACTGCCTCTGTTTAAAAGCATATGTAAGGGATTTTTTTACTGTCAGCTCCCTTTCTCGAGGCTATTCACAAGAGAACCCAGGGAGAGGGCTGTAGATTTCACAAGAAACATCAGCTCCCAACAAAAATACAGAACCAGAAACATGGCTTTCTCATTCCTCCGTGCAGTCCTGTTTTGCCAAAAGAGGAAGGGAAGAAATAAAACATCTTCTGTTTTCCTCACTCCATCCCTCTGCTGCTTTTCATCCGTGCGTGATTTTCTTGGGATGTACTTGATTAGATGAGAAAAACAGTTGTCAAAGAAATTTTCGGCTTGAGGAATGATCCCTGGAGACGGTTTGTGTGTTAGGGGAGATAGATTTGAAAGCTATTCTTGGTTTGTGTATGTGTGTGTGTGTGTGTTAGCATCTCCTGGTCTGTCCGTCTGTCAGCGCTTTGCTGGCTCTGTCGTGCGAGTTGCAATGGCCCTGTCTGTCTCCCCAACCATCCATCCACCCACCCATGTCCCTGGGCATTCCCTGCACAAAAGCTCCAAAGACGAGGCTCGGGGGTGGCGATGGTGGCTGGTGTAAGTTTACCCAGGTTGAGTTACAGCCGGGGGTGTAGGTGGGTAAAGGAGGGCAGGGGGAGGATGGCACTTCAAACGCAGCGCTCGGCTCAAACTGACGGAGCGCCGGAGGGTGGGGGGACGTAACCTGATATTTCCACACTGATGGAAGGTACCGGGGCTTGGGTTTGGGGAGCCCAGGATAAACTGGACAAGGCCACCAGCTGCATCAGCGCAGAGCTCCTCGATGCCAACAAGATGCGTCATTATGGGTGTGTTGTGTGTGTGAGTGAAAATGCAAGGGAAAGTGTTTCATTCCTCATGGGTGTGTCCCCTCCTTGTTGCAGGCACGTGCTCCCCAGCCTCTATAGGGCCTTGTTCTGGTAACATTTTGCTGACCTTTGGTGGCAGCTGCCCCTGCCATTTGCAAACAAAGGCAAATGGCTAACCAGACCGCTCGTAGCCTGCGAAACCTCTGCTATCCCAGAGCTGCTCTTCCTGTTGGCCTTTTCATATAAATGTAGAGACTTATGTCAGAGCCCTGTATAGCTGGAAATTACCTTTTTCTGATCCAGCCTTTGCTTTTGTCATGATTTATTTCTGTGGTTTGACAAGGGGATTGGCAGAGATAAGGCTTTGCAACCTGAACAGACCTGCACTTTCAATAGAGCTCCAACTATTTTGATAATCGATTAATTGATTTGAATAATTTTTGAAGAAAAATACTCAGGATTTCTTGTTTCTTTACTCCTCTATGACAGTAATCAGAAAATATTTGGATTTTGGGCAAAACAAGACATTTGAGGACATCATGTTGGGCTTTGGGAAACACTGATTGACATTTTTCACCATTTTTTGCCATACAACTAGTTGATTAATTGAGAAATTAATACATGTCACTGCAACCCTAGATTTCACTATCTTACTGCTCAGTATTCAGCACTCCACATCAGTAGGAAATGTGAAGGTGTGCTGAATTTCCCAACTGTACTAAAGCACTGTATGCATGGACAATACAGCCTGTTCTCTGTAAGCTGTACTACTGATTGGAGCAGGCAGAAGGAGGGCATCTCCTCCTCCTCCTCCTCCTCCTCCTCTTCTTCTTTCAGGCAATACATGATCTTGGAACTTGTTCAGCAGGTGCACTCAAGCACACGAGGCAAATACGCGCTGCTATGGAAAGAGAGCTAAAGATACAAACGGCGAGGATTGACCTACAATCGGATCTCTGCACCGTGTTGGTTCATATATCTGTGCCAGTGGGTGAAGGCAGTATCATGAGTGTATACGTTTTTAGCACAGGTCAGACCTGCTGGGATTTACTCTTAAAGGAAAAGCCCACTTTTAGCTACTTTCACATGGCTCGATATTATTGATTCATGGTTTGTACATAAGTTTAAGAAGTGTTGTAATGTTACCTCAGCCTTATCTACCTTCCTGCATTTCCTAGATTACGCTTCAAGAACTGTGAAGTGGAGAAACTGAGCAAGTTACACGATACACAACATGTTTGCTACTGTCACTGGAGAAACTGATACCTCTCATTCTTCTATGATGGATTTCTCTCTGTGTAATTGCGAGGCATCTGCACATAATTCAAAGAAGCTAACACCAAAACTGAACATTATTTGTTTCGCAAATGTCATTACTGGGGCCTTGCTACACTGCCTAAGCCACCTTAGTCCACCAGTGTTTATCTCCACACCACTTCTTCCATGACCTATTTTCCTATATTTTATCTGATCTGCTATGATACATGTTCAGCCTGTCGTATTGTTCATTCATTAATTGTCCCTTTTGTTGCTACCTCTTTCACTGTACAGTTTGTTTAAGCAGCTTAGGCAGCTATTAATCACTGTGACTTTGACAATGGCAGGTGGCTGATTCTCACTGCTGGGTGTCTGGAGAGGACGGGCCCCCCTTCTCTTCTACTGTATTGCAGATGGTCTGTTTCATTCACTGTAGCGGGAGGTCGGTCTTTGTTAGGTAAATAGTGCATGCGATAGGAAATAAGGGGCCCTTTTGTGGCGCATGCTGAGTTGATTGTTGCTCTCCATCACAGACTTACGTCAGTGTTGTATTTTTTGAGTACACGAAGGCCCACATTATGTAAATGTCATCGTCTGCCTAAGTCTGCAAGAGTCCCTTTGGATGTCCATGTGCAGCCTAAAATTTGTGTCCGTACAGGCAGTCTGCAGGGCCACTACGCTACAAGGGTAGTAGTACACATGCTTGGCAGTATCGTGCAGAATATGTAGACATCGATCTATTGTGCATGCATGAAACATAGACCTTCAAACGGACTAGAAAGTAGTAAAATAACGTCTGTGGTGTCTGCAGTTGTCCATGTGCACCTCTGCAAGGGAGTATAATCAGCCTTATGCAGTCAACATGATCAACACCTCAGGGTAGTGGGTTGGTGTTAGCTTTGCAGGCACGTCTACTGCTGTTGCTGTTTGTGTCGAAAATATAAGTAACAACCAGAACTGTCGGCCATTCTAGTTGTTTGTGCTGTTTATAGTCCTTTTTGCTTTTGGACGTGCTGCAGAAAAGACAGAAGTCATAGTGGAGTGGCGTGAAGCAGAGTCCTGTTGCCTCAGCAGTCACAAGTAGAGCTTAAACTCACACATTGTTCATCATACTGAAAGGAACCTTCACGCTTTCAACCAATCAGCATTTGACCTATGCACCGCAGGCCTCAACAATAAATCAAACCGACATTGCAAAATCTGCAGTTTATGATGCGCGGCATGTCTGACATGGGATCTAAACTGTTGTGTCAATGCTTTTACAACTTCACGCTATCCTCCTTGTGCGGCAGTCGCACCTTTGATGGTCCATCACGTGTTTTGAATCTATCTTGACTAGGCTTTTAAGAAAATAAATCAAATCTGTCAGAAAAATCTCAATTGGATACCCCCCCCAGTCATTCAGCCTTACCGCATAGCATCATCACAGAGGGTCGATGCACTGTTGTTGGAGGACTGCAAGCAAGCACCTCTCCATTGGCTCTACATTGGTTCAAGTCCCATAATCCTTCACTCTGTGTCTGCACAGAGGTATGCAAACGGACACCAACGTGGAACCATAAATCCACCTTGAGACTGTCAAAGCCTTGGGGCCCCATGCTATGTTTTTGTGCACCTATCTATAAGTTAAGTTTCACACAGTTGGGTAATCACCCTGAACCTGATCCCCACATCCAAGGCTGGAAAAGGGAATCGCATCGCAGTGGGAATTCCCGGCTGGAATTCCAGCATCAGGTATCCGTGAGGGGTACATGAAGGGCTGGAGCGGAGGAGTTTGATTTATGGTGTCTTGTTTCTTTTTTCTTCACCACCAGCCTGTGTAATCCGCAGCAAAGTCCAGGTAAAGCTGCACCACAACAGTCGCGGGGCGGGTTGATGGATGGGATGGCTTGTCTGAGTGGACGGACAGCCTTTTAGAGGTTGGGCTGTGGATATGGATGGCTTTTTGACATGGAGACAACACAAAACCCTTAAGGCAAGCAGGAGTGCTTCAGAGAGAGTGGTATTAAGAGTACACAAAGTGCTAACTCAGAGGAAATGTGCTGTTGTGCATGCTGTAAAAAACAAAATATATTATTGAATACGGGTGATGTATGATCTGTCTGGTTTAAGAACTACACATGGATGGGAGAACGTGGATTTATTTCCTACTCTGTATTGCTTTCACATGCACTATTTTACATCCTCAGTTGAATTAAATGAAATGGCCAGTCCTTTGCAGCAGTTCATGGCCGTGATTTCTTTACAGCAGCAACCAGTCCTCTCTGTTCTGATCAGAGTTCACTCAGTTCTCATGAAACCATAACAGCGGCTGCCTGTGTGTGCGTGCAGGGGTTGACGTGTTTGTTTGCCTTTTGGCTGATATACATTACAGTTCAGCACAGATAGGGGGTTCGGGAGAAAACCACCACACGCAAATGCAAACAAATCAAACGGCACTGTTTCCCCTCACCCCGCTGTGAAATGCCTGCGTCTTGGCCTAAAATGTTTAGATGACCCCTGTTTAGTGGAGTTCCTGCTTGTACAGTTGCTTTCTAACCGTTGACCTCCGGGTTACATTCCAGTGAAATCCACCGAGGATTCAGTTTTATTTACCACTTGGAAAACACTAACAATAGCAGCATTATAAGACTATCTGAGAAAGTCAAGGATGTAGTTACAGCGAATAGTCTTCTTTCATGGCGTCTCTCTCTTGGGAGGTGGAGGTTAGCATCATATTGTGTTAGGGGTGTCATGTTTGTGTGTATGGTTACAATGGCAGTGGAGGATGTCGGAATCTTTGGAGCAAACAAATGTCTTGCTGCGAATAGAAAATCTCAAGCACACACCAGATTTAAAGAGGTCAGGTTGGCGACTTAAGTCAATTAATGTGTATGAAAATTTTATTAATGTCTACATAGCATTTAGAGTAGTTTTTGTAATGGAGTTTTATACCAAGAAAACCACTAAAAGGGGAAGCAGCCAAGCTAGGTCCAGCTATAAAGTAGTTTTGACAATGAAGAGGACAAAAATGTGTTTTTATTCACATATGATGGACCACAGTTTTATGATTATGAGCCCACCAAGAGCTGGAAACGAGGAACAGATGAGCATAAGGAGAAATCTTTACCAAGGAATTCATTTGCATCTCAATACTGTAAATTCTGCTGTCATATTTCAGGAGAATCAGCTGGTCTCCGTCATACCTCTCTTGTCTAACATAAATCGACGCTGTGTTTTACGGTGCCACGTGAGAGAGGTGGGAGAGAAATGAAGACGTCCAGTGCGCAGTTTGCTCGAATCTCTTGACAGATTTGTAATCATTGCTCCATTGTGTCTCCAGGAACATAATCCTCCTGTCTAAAAATGAGCACCGCAGACAGCTGGGTTTTTCGTTACAGCTGCAGCAGTTAAGTCTCTTCACCTGCACAAAACTGGGCCAGGCACCAAAGCGGCTCTGCAGTTAGGAAAAGTGTGGGACTGGAATAATTCAGCATGATGAAAAATTGTGAAATGCAAAAAAAAAAAAAGACTTTCTAAATCACATCTGCTGAGGCACACTACCACCTTTTATTTTGACAGAGACAACTCCCTTATGTGACATAATGTGACCCGCTGTGAGGAAAAAACACGTTTTTACTGCTCAGAATGCTTTAAATCTGACTTTCTGCCTTTGTGTCTCATAAAACATATAAAGCGTGCATTCACTATTCAAACACCAAGAAATATAAATTTGGTAATGAATTAGACGTCGTCGTTGTCCTCTTGAACTGTAGCTCCAAAATATATTCTGCTGCGCTACATAAATACATTAAAAGCAAAAACAGTTGCACCCGTACATTATTGAACTGTTCCAACTGTGTATCTGTGTTTAGTTCAAGCCACAAACTAGCAGTACACCAAAAAACTGGGGCTGAAAAGGCTTGCTTTGCCATTAAATATGCACTGCAGCCTACTTTCCCTCCTCAGATCTTTTAACTGCACTCTCGGCTGTAATCATGAAAGTTGTCCCAGCTCATCTCTTGTAGAAAGCGGCTACACCATCCAGGCGGTACTTAAGCATGTAGTGAAACCTCAAGTAAGGGGAAACGTGAAGGGTTGGAAAGCGGCCTGCCCTTGTCGCATTGCCTGCTCATTGGTTCCCGAGCCAAGAGCCACAAGGTTCGCCACACATCTCCATGTCACTAGTGACTCCACAATTGAGCCGGCTAGCCAAAAAAAGACATGGAGACGTGGAGGAACACCTGTAAAGAAGAGGGTGAAAATGTGAAGTGGTTGGGAGAAAAGATGTAGCGCATGTAGGAGGACTGGGAGGATTTATGAGAACCTATAAAATATTCCTCAGTGCAGCTGATGTCATATGAAGCACTTGGAAACACTGAGGTCATCCTCCGTTTTCCTTGTGTCCTCTGCCAAAGTCTGGAAGTCGCACTTTTTCACAACACTTGGCCTCTGTGTAGCGCTCTGAATCCACTGTACTGAGTGATGCTGGCAGGCTGCTCCGTTTGTCTTTTTACATCAGGGTTCATGTAGGACACCGAAGGAATCTCGAGTTTCAGCCGGTAACTGCGGTGACCTACAACGCAGAGAGAATCCAGCCAGTGAAAACAGACGCGCTTGCTGTGCTAGAAGTGGATTGACACATTTTTTGCGAGAGAATCCCTTGACAGTTACTCAAACCTGCAAGCTTAATCTCACAAAATAGCAGTGTGTGTGTGCGCTTGTGTGACTGCCTCTTGCCAAATCTCATTGACTAATACCCTGGCAGCTCTGCGAGGGAGCGCGAGCCTCTGTCGACTGAAGCTCTGGGTTAAGTTAGTGGCTGAGTAGCTTGATAATCTCTCTCTGCTCTGCTGATCTTCGGTCTCTGGTGATTCCTGATTATTTTGGCCCGCATGCCACAAAGGCAACCCTGCTCAGTGAGTAAATCGTGATTTGCCCCGGAGTTTGACACCCTGACCCCCTTTTGGAGCTACAGAAAAGGATCACTGGCATGTTTAGCCATCCTGAACCCCCTCACCCCTTACTGCTGTTGGTGATTCCCGTCAAGAGATTATTCCAGCAAAACGCTGTAAATGAGAAGTGAGATTTCTGCCTTTAAGCCGATCAGCTGTGATCAGGCTGCGCTAATGATGAGGTTTAAGAGTTGAACATATTGATTTCTTTTGCAGTTTAATGAAACCAGTGCACAAATGCGTCGACACAAAGGACTATTTTGATCCAACAGGTCCAAACGTGGGCCAACACAGGAGGCATTTCATCGTGTAACTCTGTATGTGTGTGTTGCATTACCAATAAACCCCAGCGGCAGCTAGCCAGGCAGTGGGACCTGCATCAGATCCCACTGGCCATCGTGGGAACATTCCTGACGCAGCATTATTCCATAATTCCCACCATGTGTGGTTTTTCCAGAGCCGAGTGCTCACTGCACGGACCGTGGAGAATCCCACTGAGGAGAGGAGATCAGCTCCTTGTAATCGCAACCAGACCTCACTGTATATGAGTAGGAGAAGCTAAAGGAGACTGTACAAGGTCAGTTCAATAACATCTTTACCACAGTTTAAAGCTCATAAAGAGAGCAGGTTGTGTTTTTGGCCTCAGCACTGAGACACATCAATCACATCACATGTTTGTAAAGGGCTCTAGTCAGAAAAGCTGCCATGTCAATCTCCTATTTTGTGAGGTGTTGAATTTTATTGCTCCTCGCTCTGATTGACGTACAGTCAGGGCAGGTGACTTTCAGATGTAGAACTTTTGAAGGGATATTTGTATTGACTCACTGCAGAGGTCGGGCAGTGCCCTGTGCAGGAATGGAAGCAGTAGCTCCTTAGAGTTGCACTTGACTTGATACGAAAGCAACACATTGATCAATACTAATGCACTCTCCCAGTGAGGGTCGGCTTTGTAGAGAACCATCAATCAGCCGCCTGATGGTTTATCCTAGTGCCCTTACAAGAAGTCTTAGGGCCACTGCTAAGGCCTTATCTTGTTCTCGAAGCAGATTAAGGTGCTGTTGGGTGATTTTAATCAATACGTCTCCCACGGTTGAGCCATTGATTTACAGATTGTTAGTGAATTTGAGATCTATGTTGTGAATCAGAGGTCACGTAATGGTTTGTTTTACCAAACACAATGCAGCAATATATCACATTTCCAGATACTATCCAGTCATGCAACGCAAGAATGAGCGGAATGCATCTTTAATCACTAATCTGTAGTCTCTGTCGCGTCACCGTGACATGTTGTCTGTGCTTTTTTGTGCTGGTATGATTCATAGCAGACTTTTCTCTTTGTTTATAGGTTAGCATATGGTTGTATTTTATTATGGTCTGACATTACACACGGAGAATGGACAGATGCATGGTATTTTAAGGCCATTGTTTGTGATGTTGTTGCACTGGATTGTGTGCTACTGTAAGTTCTTCCTGCTATTTTGTCAACACAGTCAAGGCACACAGGTTCAAAATGACGATTAATCTCTATATATGGGTTAAGCCTGGACATGTAGCTCCTCCTTAAAGTTTCTGCTTTAAGAGTACACTTTTTCCCCCGTCTTTTCAGTAAACTTTGTATATCAAAGAACAAAGCAGAACAGATTTGCCAACTTAAGCCTCTTCCAGACATGCACTCCTTTCTGTTAATCTGACAGCAACTGAATGTGTCGGCTTCAGGTCTGAATGCACACGCTGCTCACTTTTCCATAAAAGTTGCGTTGGGAATCTAATTGGGTCAGACCTAGTAACATTTTGATATCACTCCCAACACAGCTGACATGCACCCTGTCACATTGACGGAAAGACACGCAGAAGCAACAAGTTGTTTGAAGTGATTTTTACACAGTTTGTCAAAATCACAACACATCTGTCTCAATAATGTTGCTGTACAATTGCACATCTATTAGGCTACAAGCTGAAATGTCCATAAAAGTGAACCTTCAGTGCGATTAAAAACTGACAATAACAGCGTAGATGAATGATAATCACCAAGAATGAATGGAATCATCAAAAGGAGCTGAAGCTTAGTTTGTAGGAGTCTACAGCAGGATCTATATGAGTAGCAAGAGAGTTGTGTGCATTTACACACATGGAACAACAGCGTCTGTAACTTCATTAAATTCTTATAAATTATTCCGGACTTGAAGGTGGGATCGGTCTGGCTCTAATGGCAAGCAACAGTATTTACTTTTGTTTGCTTCAGACAGGTTATTTAACTGCAGTTCATCAGCTGCAGTTAAATCATTTGCTCCATAGCGGTTGCCATTAGGTTAAGTTCTGAGCTCTATCACAGCTGTTGGGATATTTTATTATAGTATAATCAGACATTGATAGAGTTTTTCTTAGTTATTAAATTATAAATAAACAAGGCCATTAGGTATTAGCCCAACTTGATATCCGTTTAGATTTTTGTTTATTATTGCATTAGTATGTGTTCTGCATCACTTCATGTGCCATCCAATCTTGCATGAATGACAAATATCACATAGCTTTCTCCATCACTGTGGCATGTCTGAATGAAGCTGTGAAGCACAATAACGGAAAGGAAACTATGTCTGAATGACAGAGTGGTGTCACTTTATGAGCCTGATGAAGCAGCAGTGTTACATATCCCATGTCTGAAAAGGGATCATTACTCAGTGTTCATAATTATGGCCGTTCAGCCTGTGTGTCATGCTGAAGTCACAGATTGTGGACTTACAGTGCCTCATGCACTGTACACATGTATTTAGCTCTGTCTGCTTGCTCATTTGCTGTGCTTCCCCTCCAACAATCCTGTCTTTATTTCCTGCTCTGACATCATCATCACCCCCGCTTGCTCACTGCCCTGCCCTCCTTCCCACTTCCTGCCCCAACAGGAAATGAGCCGCCCCAAAGGAGTGCTGTTAATGGAGGAAGCGTGGGAGGACAAGGACACACCTGTGTCCACTACACTGGACCCTGTGTTTCCCCTTGGTCTGTTGTCGAAGTGGGGCACCGATCTAGGCCACATAAAAAAGTCTGTTGAAGCTCACTGTTGACAGTAATACACAGAGGGCACCTTTTGGGGCAGTTGTGTGTTTTAGTAGTGCCCTCAGCTTAAATTCAAGGGAAGAGTTGTTTCCAGAGCATATTTTAATGCACAAGCTGCACATTTGCTGTTAATGTACCTGAGCATTTGTACATTTGTCGAGTACTGCAATGATGCTGCGGGACATTCAGATATCTTTTACTAACCGTGTTTCCATCACATATTTTTATACACATTTCAAAGTAACTCATAGATAAAAGTTAATTGAAAGTAGGGATGCTAATGATTATCCTGATTATCTATTAAAGGATTAGGCAGAAGACGAAGGACATGCATGTCAGAAAATCTGGAATTTGGAAGACTGAACGTTTGCTCCGTTTAATACTGTAAAGTATCGAAGGGGCAGTCTCCAGAACTACAAGCAATGCCTTAGTTGATAAGCAGAGATCATTGTGGGGGTTTAGCTAGCAACGGGCCACCATGACAAAGACCTCTGTGGCAGTTAATAGCTTCTGGACAGAGCCTATGTTTTGAATGTGAACTCAAACTACCAGGACAGTGTTTCAATAATCAAATGGTTGATGAAATCAAGCCGCTGTAACAGCAAATGTTACATGTCCATAGTTCAAAATGGCTTTTCAGCTTGTGGCAGAATGTCCACTGTATTTCATTTGCTTTAATGATTAATTGATTATTGTTTGTCACAGTTGAATATCAGTTGAGAAAGTTTGCAACCGTATTTAAAAGGGCAAAAGTTCACTTGATGTGGTTCTTGACTGTTTAGAGTTATTGTGCTTCATGAGTGATGGAAACATCTTTTTCAAATTAGTTCTTTTATTAGTAGCAAACATTTGACTGGTGTCACTAATCAGCTAATCCTGCTGTCTCCAGACAGCATGAAACATGGCTAATACCAGATGATAATAAAAAATATATACAACTTGCTTGATTGAAAGTTTCTAATGATCCACTTTGCTCTCATAGGCACCAACATTTTGATTATTTTCTTAGTTTTTTGTAGCAGTTGGCAAATAACTGGTTTTGTTTTGGCTTCTTCAACTCGGTTTATTACGGCCATGTGTTGCCCAAATCGCCACTTTCTAACGACACTATGTGGCCTAGTTAAATTGCTCCAAAGCAGTTAATGGAAACAGGCTTATTTTTCTTTTTCTTCTTTTACGACATTTCAAAAGTTTGCTTCAAACTTTGACAATTATATGGAGACAAGGCTACTGAAGCACAAATGTGTGCCAGGTCTGGACTTGTTTGATTTGAGCCTTTTAAAAACGAACTGGTGCTGCTTTCTTCTTCTTCGTACAACCACTGCCTCTTGATCATAACTCGGTTATGTTTGTCTGTGCATGTGTCGCAGGCCCGCCTTTGTTTTCAGCATTGGAGCAGCTGCCTGCAGGCCTCTGCGCTGTTGTGACTGAAGCAACTGTGCTGCCTGCAGCTGCACAGACCCATGTGTCACGGCCACACCTGTTCAATGGCCTTGTGTTGACTGAGTGATATCACACGTTTAACTGTGTGCAAATTACAACAGAGAGATGGCGGGCTGTTGGGGAAGGGGTGGAGTGAACTGTAACTGGAGCAGGCGATCTGGAGCAGGCGATTCTTCCTTCTTTTTTTTAAAGGCACACATGTAAGGATGACGTCCAAACACACACAAGCTTTCTCCTCGTTACAAGAGATCTGTTTGCTGTGAAAACACACCCTCACGGACACACTGCTTTTTTCTTTTTTTTTGCCAGGAGAAGCACCACATGCTGTGACTGAACAACAGTTGGTGTGTAGAATAACGAAGGAACAGCTGAGACCAGCGGGAATAGCTTCCTAGTAGTTAGCCACAACATCAGCTGCCCACCTCTCACACAAAGACAAAGTAAATACACACCACCACCAAATCATAGCAGTGATATTTCCTGACCAGCTCAGCATGTTTTAACCTGACATGTCGGAATTATCTCTTATTGCGAGACTATGATTCAGCATGTAGATTGTTTTAGGTAAAAAGTGCCCCAGTGTGAGTCAGCGCTGTTGTTGAATGAGTTGATGATTCGCTGAAATGTTTAAGAGCTGTTTATAAGGACCTAGTGCGTGAGTCACAGTCAATACACACGTAAGACAAGGTTGAGTTTCTACTGTGACTCATGTTGTGGTGGTTAGCATGCTTATTAGGTAGGGCTGCATGTGTGTGTTAAACGGCTTTATCGTGAAATGATTTGAAGAAGGCCACTGCAGCTGAGATGCATTCTTAATCGAGCCGTGATGATGAAGAAAGTTTAGAATAAAGACAGAAGTGATTGCTTTCAGAGCTTTGCGATAAGTGTCTTTCTGCCCTGTGCTCAGTTAAGTCTCTCTCTCAAGCACTCTCCACAGTTAATCCTTTGCATTCTTGTGACAGTGAAATCAGTCTGCTCGCCTCCAGCTGCCGGCTGCAGAGACTCTCAATCGTCCTGCAGTGCAGCGAGAACAAACAGGCGATCCATAAGTATGATATTTCACTGACTAATGGCTTTCGATGAGGTGAACAAAGCCGGGCTTGTGTTTTGCTGCTACACCCTCAAAATAGACATTAAATCATATCTGATAGATTATGTTCTTCCTTCTTTTTCCTGTCTTTTCCAGGGGATAAAAAGCCCAGTCACGGAGAGGAGTGGTGGTTTCATCTGACCTTTAACCTCACTAGGAAGAAGGCAAAGCCACTTCAGAGGTAAGAGTTCCTGTAAACCGGAGTGAGTAAATGGTGCGACTTTGTGTGGGTAATAAATTCAAAGCGGAGGAAAAAAGAAAAACTGCCAGTAAACCTCGCACAACTTAAGTGTCCAAATGTTATAGAGGTTGTTGTTTTGACTCAAGTTGCTGGTGTAGCAGACTGTCAGGGAGGTTATATTTAAGGTGGTCTCAAATGCCAGTTTTATTGCTGCGCCTCTGACATACATGTCAGGCGCCATGTGTTCAAACCAGCTATCAACTGTCATCGCACTCCATTTTTTTTTAGTAAGTGGAATCCCCTGTTGACAGTGTGGATACATGTTTGTGTTGTTTGCTGTAGAAAGAGGCAAAACCAGAGCGAGTAGTGTACCGAGGGAGGCTTCACCCCCACCGAAAGCCTTGATTCAGAAGGCCTTGTAAATCAAAGCCAAATGAAAGAGAAGTCAAACCTCTGAGGATCTTGTCAGGGGAGAGTCTTCCTCGCCGAAGGAGATAATTCCTGACTTAAGTGGAACCATGTGAGGGCAAACTGTAGCTGTGGTCTGTAGCAAGAGATGCTCCTTACAGTGAGCCTTTATTCTCTCGCTGTCACAGATCTGTGTTGAATTTTGCAATCTGGAGTCTGAAAGTTCGAGCTAGACGACAACACACATCAGCACTCATGTATATACAGTATATTTTTAGTGGAAGAAAACAACAAAGTGCGCAAAACCCAGGAGGTAAAAGAGCAGCTCTGTGAACAAAACTGAAACAAACTCAGTGAATAACAAGACCTACTGGCTGGTATTTTCCATGATATTTTAGTTTTGTTTATGGAAATAGTAGCAGGAAAACGAGCTAATTTAAATGTTCTGGTGGCAGTCTGATTGTTTTTATTTTTGGATCTTGATGAAATGCAGATAAGCTGGATGCTGGGATGAAAACATTGCTCACCTCTGATATTGTTATTGATACAGTAGTGTGTGTGTCAGCCTGGCAACATGTGGTTCTAGACACCTACTGTAGCGGCAACACCCATAAAGGTGGTTTTGAGTATGTTTGTAGGTGTTTCCATGTGAGATTTAGTCAACATGAGAGCAACCGTGCAAGATGCCGTTACAAAACTTCACAGGTGTGTAGTTGAGATCAAAATACAGGTCGAGTTTGAAGATGGGTGTGGCACAGTATGGAAAAGTTTCTTATAAGTGTAATAAGGGCGATCAAGTTAGTTTGACTTGCATATATACAATAAATAGCATCACATATATTAAGCTTGTCTGAATGTTTATGAACACGGTGAATAAATAAGGCTGCACAGATGCTGTTTAACTTTTTGATTATCAGTCCTTATTCATAAAACACTAAATGTGATGTGAGTATAGGTTGCTGTTGCTCTTTCTTGTTGCTCACTGTTTCAGCAGTGCAGATTTGCCGAGCAGTAAACTTGTCTGGATTGGTGTTAATTTATTTTGTGAGCTGCAGCACTGAGAGCTACAATCTTCTTGCAATGATTTGGCGACATAATAGCATACATAGTCAGAATGCATGCTAACAGTTGGTTTTTAAAATGATTTATTTACATAATACATTTAGGTATTTGTACTCGGATGTCAAATATGGTGTGAAAAATCTAATCTAAAAGTATGACATTTTGAAATGCATATGTGTAGGATGCCTGCCATGCTGAGTACTCTTGTAATAATGTAGTAATGATAACTGAGTACTCCTGGGTCTTAATGTGAGTGTGTTGATGGGCGTAGCGGCTGGTGTGATCTAATCTAAACACAGCTTTTCCATTTGTATAAGGAAATGAATGCAGTGTTCCTATTCAAATTATAAAAGGCACAGACCTGGAAATACAGGTCTGGTCAAAGTATTTAAACATGAAAAATGTCTAATAGGGAGGAAAATGTGAATGGACAAAGGCCCAGACTCATACTGGCTTATTTTCATCTTGGAAAACAAACTCGTGATGTGTAAAAAAGGCCAGCCGAGGGGCTGAGAAAGGAAGCTGGTTTTAAACTGGGACCCCAGCAGAGATGGAGCCTGGGGCTTAAAGCAGGAAGCCTGCTCCCCTGGACTCGGACTGTTCCAGGAAGAAGAGATGCTCATGTGTCAGAGGTTTATAATGGCTGCTACACCGTGTGTGTCAGTGTCATGTGTCTCACGTGGAGACACCCGCTAACGTTGACACTCGGCTGTCAATATCTTTCAATATGTCCATCACACACGCGAGGCCTCGGTCAACATGCAGTTGTTCAGTGACGTGGTTGACATGGCAACCGTTTCACTCATGCATCGGGCAGTCTTAAAACAGACTGTCCTTGAAGTGATCTTTCCTCCACGTCCTGAAGTCATAGGAGTTGCAGGCCTTTGGGAAATGAAGAAAATACTGAACTGTGTGTGTGTGTGTGTGTGTGGTACTGGCACAACAAGAATGCTGGAAGTGGTGCGGCAGGAAACAGACTGGCACATTTTTGGGGTCTGTCTGATGAGATACACAAACACACACCAGCTGCAGGGGTTATGGACAGAAGAGCAGAGCATGGGAGAGATGGGAAACGTAGTAACAGAGGAAGACTTTCCCAGCTGCTCGTGGCGTGCGTGCAGATGAATGTGTCTTCCTTTACACATGGCTGGCTTGTTGCAGAACCAATGTTTTGTCACGAGTTAGCCATCCATGTGTAGGTTTTGGCATACGTTGCTGGTGCAGTATGTTACACCTACTGTGTTATGTATTCCCTAACAGGTGGCAGATGTAAATCTACTGTTCAGCTAGACTGAGCAACCAGAGGATGATGAAATAAACCGATGTTTTGGCACCGTAAAGATGATTTGATTACGTGAATTTGCTGAGAGAAGCCTGTGGCATGCTTCAGTTTTCACTACCAGGAATTATTTGCAGCTCTTTTCTCCAAACTACCCCAGAATATATTAAAAAGGCTTAAATTTGTTCTGTTGCCTGCTGTAGACAGGCTGTCAGATGACGTTATACACCTATAAACTAAAAGTGGGTTTGCTTCAGCAGTGGATTTTGTGCAGAGGAGGCAGCTTTCACACTTTTACTACTGCTAGGGAGCTTATATTGTCTTAAACTGTCAATGTTAGCAAAAACAATAGACTTAATTGAATGAATTATTTGTCTTTTTTTTTAAATCCATCAATCCATTTTATGCCACTTATCCAAGTCAAAGCCGCATTGATTTAGTTAATTACATCCTAACGAGTTATTGTTATATTCTGTTGAGCAGTACAGAGAGAAATATGACATTGTAATAATAAATAATCCTAGGCCATATTCCCTCTACTGGTTTGCTGTCATACTCCTGTATATTGTTTGGTATGATTGTGTTTTACTGTTGGAGATGTGGTGAAAAAGAAAAACTGTTTTATGCACACAAGCAATGCATTCACAATCAGCATAGGGGCAATAAAGCAGTTCAATTTCTAGTAGTTATGATGTCTGATTTAAATTAATGTTCTGGTTTTTGGTTGGGCGTTTACGTGCAATTAGTTCAATAAAAGCATGTTCAAATCTTCTGCTTAACTGAGTGGGCATTGGCTATACGATGTTTGCGGTAGCAGTGTGCCTATTAACCCTCTGAACCCCAAAACCTGTCAGCAGGTTTGAAAGGCATGTTATTTTCTTAAATGCCAGAATTATACAATTTACCAGAGCCAGAAACTGTAACAACAGAGAGAATTGTCAGATTTTCAACTTTCCAGCGGTCCTTGAACTACTCATTCACCAAAATCACTTTATTCTACATGTGTCATTTAAACATTAAACGAAAAATTCTGCGCCAACATTTTGAGTTCTCTCTACTACTAGCTATGGTTGTGCTGTTCCCATAGAGGTGCAGGGCTTTACATTGCAGTGAAAAATGATCCCACAGTGAGTAAAAATGTTACTGGAGCAATAAAGCTCAGAAACTGCCTGGGGTTCAGATGGTGAAAGCACAAGCCATAGGAAAAATAAAGCAAACATTTCAATATTTGTTTATTAATTGCAAGTTATATTGTCATCGCAGTATCAACCAATGTTAATGCATTTTCCTTATTTAATGCAGGCCTATTGTGGAGCCTGCACAAACCCTGATTTCAAGTGACATATTGACGAGTTCACAACACAACCACAACCCGTTTATCTAAGTAATTTACTGCAAGTTTACTTTCATATCTGACCAAGCACAAAAGAAGGGCTTGTTTTACTGTGCAGCAAACTAGAAACAAGAAAAAAAAAATAGCGAGCAGAGGATTTACTCCACAGCATATATTTCTCATCTTTTTAAAGCAGCGCATGTTTTTAATGTCTGGCTAGCTCTTCTCAGCAGCCGGCCTGTGCTGTCTGTCTGCTGCAGTGCTGCATCATGTTTAAAAGTTTGTGTGGGTGTGAGTGAGCCCACTGCAGCAGCACCACCTGAACCCCTTTTTATTATGTGCGTGGACGTAACCTGAGCTCTGGAGGGAATGGACAAGACTATTGATTTCACATTTGGACTGGTGCCCTGGAGGGAAGCAAGGGAAGCTGACACATCCTCAGTGTGTGCAAGCGAGAGAGAGAAACACACACACAAACAAGAGAAGGATAGGCTTGCTCACATGTCCGCTGCTTTTACATTGAAGTCAGCTGGTTGACTCGGCACAGATCGCCTGTTTTATTCCTTGATCGCGAAGACATTATGGAAATCCAGGCAAACGTCAGCTGAATTCTCTGCAGTTAAAGGAACAAACAGATGTGAAAACGCCAACAGAGAATCCGAGCCAAGCTCCCGGTGTGATAGTCGGGCTGTGAAGCATGTCAACACGGAGATGTGCATGTGTGTTGCCATGGCGATGACCGTTCAAATAGATGCAGGGCAGGAGAAGTTTGGCTCGCTCTGATGTTGGTGAGCTGTGCGAGTCCTCACACCTACCACCCACCACTGTGACCATGCATTTTCACACTCGCTCTCTCTCTGCTGCTCTTCCTCTCTCCCTGCCTCCCCCCCCTCCCCCTCCTCCTCGGACTCCCTCTCCATCTGTCTGCCTGTGACATCCTCCTCATCTTTCTCCTCTCTCTGTCCCCCATCTCTTTCTGTGCCCCTCCCTCCTAATTGGCTGTGTAAGCCGGAGTGGCTCACTGTGTCATGCTGCGCTTGAGTGAACCCGAATGTGTATCCATATGTGTGTGTGTGTGTGTGTGTAGCTTCTCCTCTGCTTACAGGCTGTTCCTCATGCTTGACTAATGACACTGGAGCTGTTGTTTTGGCCATCAGTGCCTCCCCTTTTATTCACAACCTAATGGCTAGCTCCGTTCCTCCATTATTGCACCCATCCATCATTCTCTTTCCTCTCTTGTTGCCCTGTCCCATCTTTTCCCCTCCATCAGTCCTTCCACTTGATGCTCTCTTTTATGTGACATATGCCACTTTTTATCCGTGCTTTGTTTTTCAATTCTGTCGAGCAGAATTGTCTCAACACTAGCGCACCCTGCCGTGACACGTAAAACACATGTTTGTGGTGCAGGAGGTAGAGTAACTGTTATCTTATCTTGGTATTTTTTTCCTGTACAATGTCTGGAGAGTGCTGACTAATCCCTCCACAGCAGGCAGCAGCAGTGCAACATTCATTTTCAACCATGCTTGCAGCTGCTGTCGTGATGTAAATATTGTTT
Source organism: Chromis chromis (assembly GCA_900302755.1). NCBI lineage: Eukaryota > Metazoa > Chordata > Actinopteri > Pomacentridae > Chromis > Chromis chromis. The sequence continues at coordinate 22,039 of OMNN01040851.1, forward strand.
GTGGCATTTTTATCACATGAAAAATCAGAGATATTATCATGAACAAGGCACGCTTCTGTTTGGGTATAAATCCAATGTAGCCTGCTTAGACAACATGGCCAACAACAACTTTTCTAAAAACTATTTAAATTACAGGGTAATTTGTGACTAATCCACTGTAATTTCACATTCACGCTAACAATAAAGTACTTTTTCTTCTTCTAGCTGCTTGTACAAATCAAATGTTTGACAGTAGAGGCATACATTCAGTAGTTACATACCTTTATGTTGCATGCGCCAATTTTAAACTGTGACAAAAAGCACACAAGCATTCCTTGTTGCAGAAAGAAAACATTCTCCACCCATACTGTTTGTCCCTAATTTAAACCTGTGATCATCTTGACTTTCTTCTTCAACCTTTAAAGCTGCACCCACCCTCCTTTTCTCATTCATCAAGGCCGAACACACACAGAGTGTTGTGTCACTTTGTTGAGTCAGACATGAGTGGCCACTACAGGTCAGCTGAGGTTGACAAACCAACCACACCTAGTTGGATTTTGGACGGTAGCCGACCAGCCGCCCCCTTGTTCAAAGAGTTCTTTTACTGGCACTGCTAGCTCCAGCTCTTGGCCAGTTTCCTCTTTCTACTTTTAACTTACATAATGTCCGTTTGACGCAGTGATGTTGGTTTCTGGGCTCTTTTCCTGGTGTAACATCTGCGTATGAAGGGAGTTGACCAGGGGGAAAAAGGCAAAGCAAGGGAAGAAAAGAGCAGCGGATATGAGCGAATAACCACCGTCTGTGCTGCAAACATGAGTCTGGAAATTATTACATGCTCGCACGTTTACAATGAGATTGTATCTGTTTTATATCTGAAAGGCAGTGGAACTGAGCGTTTGAGAACAGCACGCTTTTGTTGTTTGACAAAAGCCTCCTTTTTACTGTCTCGCCACCGACGAGATTACAGGACGCACTCTAAAATGCATATTGGCTGGAAGCAGCTACAGGATGTCATTATGATATCTTGACACTTGCCAGTTCAGCGTGTGTTTTACGGCTTGAGTATATAGGCCATGCAGGCTATGATGGCAGCCAGACACTTGTATGTGTAAGAGGTGAGTCACAGTCTGTCAGGCTGGAAGCTCAGTTCACACCAGATGATGGGCAGACATGAGGAAAAGTCAATTTAGATATTTGAGGATGCAAGCCTTGGTTATATAGTACTTCTTTTTCTTTGAGGGAGTGAAAGATGACCTGTAGGATTACCATATAGTGGAGTTTAGATGCAAAACCTTTTAGTCATCATGTAATTAGCTATAGATTATTATTATGGAAACAGCACAACCTTGACTAGAAATAGAGAGAGCTAAAACTGTGTTTTGTGTAGTATGACACAATTATAAGGCCATAAATCGTTTAAAATAAATAATTTATTTGACAAAAATTGGAAAAACTGAAATCAACATGTATGGTATTTTTTCTAATTGTCCACAGGTGTTGCCAATCCTGGAAAACTTTTAATATTTTATTTTAGAAGTACTACTCTGATCAACTTGAGAAAGATATTTCACCATGCAGAATGTATCAACTTGTTGACAACTTGCTCCTCTGTATACCAGTTTTCAGGCGTACTACATTTATTGTATTGCTGTGTTTTATTTTCCTTTTAATCTCTCTAATTTGTTCCCATATTTGTCTCCTCTCTGTTCTGCACAGCCTGCAGTTCAGCCGAATAGAGCCTAAACTATCATCACATGATTGCTGGTCACAGCTGACTCACTCGGTGGTCATGTGAAGTGCAGAATTTTAATTGAGACATTTAGTATGAAGTAATTTTGATGAAATATCACAATTTTAAGCTTAGATTTGATTAATTTTCATGATTTAACCACTTGTCACATGTCATTAGCTCAAGGACTGCTGGAAAGTTGAAGAGTCTTTCAGTTTTTACCGTTTCTGGCTCTGATAAAAGGTGTAGTTTGATAATATGCCTTTGATAATTCCTGCTATTTGCCTTTTTTTTAAGTATTTTTTGGGGGAGTTTTCCCTTTTTTTTTATTGAGAGAGAGAGAGAGACAGGGTGAAAGGGGATAGAGAGGAGAGTGACATACAGTAAAGGGTCTTGAGCCGGACTCAAACTCAAAACCGCTGCTGATGACCTGCGCCCACATGGTAACCCCTTAACTCAGCGAGCTAAACGGTGGCCTGCTATTTGGCTTTTTGGCTTTCTTTCTTCTTCACGTACACAGTTATCATGATTTATTGTAGATAGTTGTCTTGCAATATGCAGAACACCCTGTTGTGATAGTATATCGTGAGTTTCTCGCACCCATAATCTTTATACACAACAGTGCTGGAACATAAAACACCCTTTAAAAGCTTTTCTGTAGCTAGGGTGTGCCTGACAGAGTTTCCCACTCTCCTAGTGACACAAATTGAAAATGGCACTTCAAACATGCATAACCACCCCACTCTTTTTTTTTTCTCAAAACCATGCACATGTGGCATCGGCTCTCATGTATTTTCACACATAATTTCCCCAGAGTTAATCAGCAGCATTTATGGGGGACACATTGTAGCCTGGCTGGCCCATTACCATTCCCAGGCCTGGTGAATGACTGTGTTTGAAGCTATTCCTAGCCATCAGTATGTTAAATGTTGTACTTGTTTCCTCTGTTTGAGCTTTGTCTCGATCTGCCCCCGAGGGACTCTTGTCAGTGTGAACGTTTGTGTCCCACTAAACTCTCAAGAATTCCCACTCTCTGTTTGCAGCCAAGCACCACAGCAGAGCATTCATCCCCCTCAAGAGTTCACTGAGTTTCTGTAATTGTCATGCTGTTTTTTAACTACACATCCGGCCTTCTATGCTCGCTTTTATCTCAGTTTTGTCTTACTTTGATTGGATGATATGATGTGTTGAGAGTATTTTTAGAAAGAGAGGTGTCAGAAGCTTATTTTGGTGAAGATAATTTGAGAGGAGAGGAAAATAGATGTGAGGACGAGGAGGTTGATGTGTGTGATTCAATGTTTTCCGATGTGGAGGTGATGAGAGCCAAAGGATTGATGCCCGGTTTTATTTACCTCGAGAGTCCTCATCGCCCTCTCATACACACAAATTGAGATTAGGTGGAGTATTTGGTCCAATAATAGTCTATTTAGAAGCCCTTGATGGAAACATCCACTCAGTCATCATCGCAGCAGGAGTATCTGGCCACAATAGTGTTTACACAGCTAAGGTCATTCTCCACATCCCAGCCCTCCTGTTTCCTGTGTGACTGAAGTATGAAAGGATTTATTTGAAATGAAATGTTAGAGGCAGTTAATCATCTGAATGTCAGCTGGAGACGGGGCAGGTGGTGCTGAAACTGTCAGGCATTATAGTCTGGCCTGTTTGTGGCGTTTTCAGATTGTATGAATTTATTTCATGTCCTGCAACATGAACAGTGATGGCTCCCAGACAAAGAAAGGAGCCAAACATAATGTAACCTCGTGTGATGTGTCAGGCAAAGACGGGCCATTTGCATAAGTTTTCCAAATGCATCCGCTGCCCACAGCACAAGAACTATTCGTCTGGCTTTTCTGCTGAATCATTAAAGTTGTTTGTTTGTCCCAGATGCAGTTTAATATGAACCAAATGAGCAGAAATGCTTTGTCTCCATCACGCAAACTGAATTAAGATGGAGTCTGCCACGGAGACCTAAACTGACCTTAATAGTCTCTCTCTTTCTTTCTGTCACTCCCAGATGCTTATGTGACTTTCTGTCTCTCTTTTCTGGCAGTTTTTTCCTTTTTATTTTGCACATTTTTGTCGAACAAAGAAGGAAAGGAGTATGGAGGTCTTTGGTCCCCAAATGGACTCTGTTTCCTGTGTTCTCATGGGTGTCCTCTGTTTATTGAAGGCTTAGGAACTCACCGGCCATTTGCCTTTGACCAAGATGACCCTAAATATTTAGAATAGATCAAATGCAGAGGACGTATTTCCCCTAATATTCTATTGCTTAACTTTTTACCAACTTAGCCTAAAATGTCTCTAACCCAAAGCTCGGTGTGCGCTCTAAAGTTTGTGTCACATTTGGTGTGAAAACAGCCTCTGGGCAGCATCAGTCATTCCAAGTCATGTGCCCTGAAATGTGACAAGAAGTCAGCAAGTTTAACCGAGCAAGTGAGGGCTCCTCTTTCCTAGTCATTAACCTACATTCTGTGGGTAAACAACAGTGTGTGTTGTGATCAGATAGCATCTCTAGGCTGTTTGTTGACAAAAAAACTTATAGTCACTGGAATAACTTCAGAGTTCATTGTTCGGAGTTGTAAAAATGGAAGACACAAATCTTTGTACATCGACTTTATCTAGTCTTCATACTGCTCCCTTTTCCAATCCTCTTGACACTCTGATCTGAATGACTTAGTCTAAAGATAGTCGTCTCTTCATCCTCCTCCTCCTCCTCCTCCCACATCTTCAACCTCCTCAGCACCGGATGCTCGCTGTGCTTTCTCTTAAGATTTAGAGACGTTTGTTTTCCCAGAACACAGTCTTCCCTTCCCTTCACTCCTCATCTTCCTCTTCGCCAGTGCTGCAGCATCAGCGAGAACGGCAAGTGTTTACACGGACAAAAAAAAAGAAGGGCTGCAGAATGAGACTCCACTGGGGCGACCTTTTGACCTCTGATCTTTCACCTTCGACCTCTGAGCCACTCGGCGCTCACAGGAGACAGATGAATGCCGGTCATGCTCAGACAAGAAAGAGGGACCGTGAAGCATCAGGAGGGGGAAAAGGCCACGGCTGGTGTTTGGTTGGCGATGATGCTTGCAGGAGTCCATTTGCACAGCCTCCTCCATATCCCCGTGTCTCTGCCAGGTCATGCTCCATAAGCTTAAAAGCAGGGCCTCAGGTGGTAATTCACTTAAACCTGCAGCAGCATCTGCTCATTGCAGCTGTGATTCCATTAGAATGACAGCCGCAGAGCTATTTCCAAAGTGCTGTTTGTTTTCAGGCGTGCATCATTTCTGTTGTGTTTTCTTGCTCTATTTATATTCTTTTTGCCTCTAGATCCAATATGTACCTACAGCATACTGGCTCAAGTGTCTGTGGGCCTACCTGCGAGTGTGCGCGTTGTAAAGGCCCCGAGGCTGATTGCCGCCTAAACACAGCTATTAAAAGTGTCCTGCCGTGTGACTCATTTAGTGTATTTACATATGGAAGCACCTCAGAGAACATTAGCGAACGCAGCGCAGCCTCATTTGATTGCAGTCGTTTCCTCTTTGTGTCTGCCTCCAGCCAGCCATGATGTCATTCAGCGGAGATACTCACCTATTTTCGAACCGGGGAGCCCACAAGTAGATGAGTCTGTAACCTCAGGGGCCCCATATGGAGGCACTTTTGAGGGTAACCAAGTAGACAAATGATTCAAATGGTGGTAGTATGATACCATGTAATTAAAACAGTATACTTGCTGTATACTTGTTTATGTTTCCTCCTGAAGCACTGGGTCCTCCTAAAGGACGCAGCAGGTGGGTGTAAGGATGGAGGCGTCTGGATCTCACTTTCAGCACCCTGAAATCCTCCTCCTCCTCCTCCTCCCACACTCAAGTCCTTCCCGTCCCCACTAAGTGGCATGGATGAAACGAAGGACAGCTGGAGTTTCCTGCCAAGAAACAGGCCGTGAGGGAAATTGGGAATTCTGCACATCCTGGCTATTTCCTGTTCCGACTCCCACACACGCTCATGGATGTAATTTCAAACACACACAAATTGGGGTCTGGCTTGTTTTTGTTTACATACTTAGACTGGCATTTTCAGCATGTTGACAAGTCCATGTTCCTTGTGTGTTTTAATGCCAAAGCAGGAAGCTATCCATCAACAACACTGTAATGCAAACACACTCACACGCAGCGACTATAAGGAGCAAACATGTGCTGTCTGGAATGTGGCTGCTTCTGATCTGAAACAAGTGGACCTCAACTGCTCCGTTTTTTTCTTCAGCTGGCCAATTTTCAATGGTGTTGCTATCACATTCCTGTTTGCTTTGCCAAACGCAGCCTGTTTTATTGCCTTTTTTCACCTACTGCCCGGTTTATTACCTGCTTTTATCACATTCGAGCAATAAAGCATGACTTTCAAATTGCTTCTCAAGTATTCAGTTTACCCACGAAGGCACACACACACAAAAAAAACTCTCAAACACTGTGTCACTCGCTAGATCAAAAGAACAGGGGTCATCCGAGGGGTTAATCCTCGTTTGGTACAGTCCCCACTAGTGACTGACACCACATAGCGTGGATAACACGAGGGAATGACACCCTCTGAAAACATCAATGGGATTACGCAGGAATATTCCATCAGACTGGACTGTACCAAGGCGTGGCACGCTCCAGGGAAAGACTGCCTTTTCCATTTGATTTAGTTTTATTTACTATGGTGCAATATTTGCCTCTGTGTAATGCTAAGCTGTAAGGGTGCAATAAGAAAGCGTGTTCTCCTGGCATCTGACCAGGCATCGCAGACGTGACTCTCCCCGTGCTTGACGTGCTTTACTTCCACTTGAAAAATGTATCACCAGATTAGATAACATTCCTCTGAAATGTGTGTTGGCACATTTCATTGGTATTTATTCATTCTCCCAGGTTGAGTAATATCAGATCGTCTAAACTGTATGGCTGCCTGACCGTCATAGACAGGGCTGGACGTCATCACACATTAAGGCTACATATGATTGAAAGAAGCCATTTTTGCACTATTTTCTGAACTATAATCTGTTATGTTAGTCAGTCTCCTTGCTTTCATGTTTTCCTCTAGTGTCCTGTCCACCACAAAGTGCCACTGCATATACAGAGAACGTTTCGCAGCTTGCTTTTGTTCAGATGTTGCTTTTCAATTCAATTATATTTATGTAGCGTGAATTCGTAGCGTGTTTTTTCAGATCTCTCGTTCTGTTGCATTGCTCGATGAGGCAAACTGCTGCAACTTGCTTGTTGCACCACTTTCCTTTCAGTCCACTAGAGGGAGCTCTGCCATCACCTTTGACAAAACCCAGCTGGGCTCCCACAGCCAGCGAGCTGCACCCTCCATCGCTCACACTTGACACTACAGCCGTTAATATCACGTGCTGTTGCTCTGTGTGGTCTGGTTAATATCGTGTCCATGATTTAGCACTGATGTGAGAGCTCGGTGATTCAGGATGGAAGATGCTCTGCTGCTCCTCCTCCTCCTCTTTCCACCAGCCTCCCTCTCTTTTTGGATATTAACATGGAAGTAGAGGTGCTGGGTGTGTCAGCAGTGAACTGCACACGAGACACTACGGGGCATTCGACTGATCACACAGCACAGGGTGCCCGCTAGGGGTCCACGAGCGGTTGTCATGGTAACAGGCAGTGAGGTTGGCATGAGCTGAGCTGAAGGTTTTTTTTTTTCTGATTTCCTTCTATGTGGGTGTGACCCGATAGCGTGTGAACTTGTGTACATGTGTAGAATCATCTGACAATTTCTCTTTTTGTTTTCTCATCTGCATGTGTGTGTGTGTGTGTGCGCGTGTGTGTAGATGGAGCAGGTATCAGATGATGAGCTGGACCATGGAGCAGAGGAGGACAGTGACAAGGAGGACCAGGACTTGGACAAGATGTTTGGAGCCTGGCTGGGGGAGCTGGACAAGCTGACACAGGTTAAAACACACACACAAAGAGGGTGGTTGGTTACACAGATACAGACTCACACAGGTAGAAGAGCAGAGAGAAAGGACAGGGCTGTATCCATGGCAACCTTAACACTGCTAATCCTGTCTCCCTATACTGTATCCTAGCAACTCCCCTTCCCACTACCACTATGCATTGTATATTTGTGCAGGCCTGTATGTGTGTGTGAGGGAGACTGAGGAGTCAGACATGGCTGTTTGGATGCTGTGCTTTGACTGTAATGTCAGAATGTGTGTGGTTTTGCATACGTGCACCTCATGCTTTGCTTGTGTGTTCACTGTAGAGTCTGGATGATGGCAGGCCGCAGAAAGCACTGCAGAAGCCTCCTCTCAGGCAAGAGACCAACATGGCCAACTTCTCCTACCGCTTCTCAATGTACAACATAAACGGTGAGACCTCACTCATCTCATTCGTGGTGTCCAAATCGGCACAAAAGCACTACAAAAAATGTCCAGAGAAGATAAATAATTGATCTGATTTTCACCACCTCCCCCTTCTGCCCTACCCTGCTCTTTGTTTTTCCTACATCCTTTATCTTTGCTCCCTCCAGAGGCGCTGAACCAGGGAGACACAGTGGATCTGGATGCCCTGATGGCCGACCTGTGCTCCATCGAGCAGGAGCTCAACACCATTTCCAAACCAAACTCAAGTTCTCGCGGTCAGAGCAAAGGCCAGCAGCGAGCCCCTGGGGGACGCAGTGCCAGCACCAAGCACACAGGCACCAGTGGAGGGGGCAGCAGCGGAGGTAGTCCTGCTGAATTATGTCAATTTATTGGTGTTTTAAACAACAATACTGAGTTAATCCACAGACTGGTCAGGTGTGGCTTTAAGAACAATGATCAGATAGCATGACTAATACACAGATACTCATTTAAGTGACCCTAGAATGCAGCTTTATTCAAAGGACACTGTGCCATAGGTGTGTAGACAAAGATGAGAGCAGTCTGTTGGCATGCTGGATGCTGGCTTGTCTGTTAGGACTGTAGCAAAGCACTTGAATGTCCACAAATCCACCATTCATCATGTAAGAAATGATCAGCTGTGGTTGGACAATGAGATCCTCTCCTCTAAATGTCCACCAACTTCCACCAACTAGCATCGACAACCTCATTAACTCTCTGCATCACAGACTTGTGATTTCTGGTCTATGACTCTGCTCTTGACCTGCCAATTATCATTTCCAATATAGCACGTACTTGGTTGTTCCATTCTGTTGTAGAGATGCTGTGTGTTGGAATGACAAATACTTGAAATATTCCATGCTGTGTTTATATTTTGTCAGAGATATAATCATTGTGAACAAGTAAAGCTGTTGTAGAGACACCTTTGCCATATTCTGCTTTACATTTCACATGGGGTCCGACATTGTAGGACTTGCTGTCAGGGGTGAAGACAAAGGGTGGCCACCTCTCAAGCCACCCCACGCAGCAATTAATGAAGCCTGTTGGAGGGCTAGACACATATTTATTGAACTGGGGTTGAATACTAACCGAGGATCGAGGGTTACAAAGGTTAACAAAGCTTATTAAATATGTAGTCATGCCTGTATAAATTAATGATAAAAGTCAGTGACCAGAAAAATGATCCATCCAAATGTATGAGATATCAGTGTCTGTGCCACCCCAGTGTGAGTAATGGCCTCTGCCTGGCCACCCCTGTAAAACTGTCTGGCTCCATCACTGCTTGCTGCACAACAAAAAGGGAGGAATACTTATGGAATAAAACACCTCTCCTCCTCCACATGGCATGTCTGTGGATGGGAGCTGTAAAAGGCTGACGGAGGGAAAAAAAACTCAATTGTCCCCAAAATATCTTTAAAGTAAGCCAAAGAGAAAACAAACACCTGCAAAGTGCTAATATAGAGGAGGAAAGCAGGCACAATTAGCAGCATCATGTTTGCAGAAAGGCAAGAATCATGGGAAATCTGACTCTGCAGGATCGCTGCAGTAATTTAAACACTGTGTGTCAATTTTGTCATGATCATATTTGATAGTGGTGATCATACAAAAGATAAAGGAATGTTTGTGTCATCATCGTACCTTAAATCCAACAGCAACGTGTCATGAATGCTGTGAAATATTGAGAAAGATGGTATTATGTCCCCTTCAAACATGCACTCCTTTCCTTCCTCGCATAAGCAAAGTACTTCTAGTTGTGTGAAGTGATTTAGGGAAGGCTTTTTCCTGAATTAAGCACCAATATAGATTTTGTCTGTGGTTTTTTAGTGCATTTTATGTATCATCACTTCCATTCATCACTTGATGTACTGTCCAGTTTGACAATTTGATTTTGAATGACAAACATCACGTGCATCCTGTTGTTTCCTCCATCACTGTGTCTGAATAAGGCCATGAGGAGCGTTAATGGAGAAGGGGCCTCTGACTGAATTACAGAATGCTCCCAATTTTGTAATGTTATATATCCCATGTCTGAAAAGTGATATAATGGCCGCCATCTGTTTGAATTTCCCATTAGGAAGTACCAGTAGCAGCACCCGGGCATCACCGGCCAACACAGTACGAGGTGGCAGCGTCAACGCTCGCCCTGCCGCCTCCAACATCTCCCTGGACGACATCACCTCTCAGCTGGAGAAGGCCTCTCTCAGCATGGACGAGGCCGCACGCCAGACGTCCTCCTCTTCCTCCTCGTCTTCGTCTTCGTTCTCCTCCACCACGCTCCGGCGGCCCTCGTCCGGATCGTCC